>JAOWBI010052912.1:2013-13780 GCA_028566235.1 Salvia elegans | reverse complement strand
ATTTTCTGTTGCTATTATTTTATAATCTATTGATATTTTCTAACGGTTCAGATCATAGTTTGGAGTTTGTACAATATTTAGAATTTGCATTTGATTACATTCCTATAAGTCATTTTAACTTGTTCATTTATTATATTTATTATTTTAATATAATTAATACATTAAATTGTTAATATAACCTTATTTTGATTATACAAAATTTGATTGTTTATCATGAAAATATCATCCAATTATTTGAATAAATAAACGTCATGCAATGTAAACAAAGTGGAAAAAGGGAGGTGAAAACATGATCAACGTGTCGGGACATGATTTAACATATTAATAAATAATTGATGAAAAAGGGACGCTAATCCGTCACATGTCGGTGAGGTGACTCCTTTTAAAATAAGCCGCGACTGCCCTTAACGGCTAAACCCATCGCTTTTACTCAAACCCAACAAACCTTTTTTAGTTTCTCACTCTCTCTCTTCTCTCTCTCTCTCACACACTGAGTGTTCCTCTGCATGTTGATTTTACACACTCCTCTGGTTTTGCGTAGCTAGATAGACAACGGAAAAGGGGATAGTTCTGGCCGGGTTAAGGCTCTTCTGTGGAAACCGGCGGCGGAAGGTCAAAATTAAGGTCATGGATTGGTGGCACAAAATCGTCTTCCCGGTTAGGCGGGCTTGGTTTGCCGTCTCCGCCCGCGTTAAAGCCCGGAAAGAAGGTCAAACTCTCATCTCTCTCTCGATACGCCTTTGGGGTGGAATTTCATTGTATTACGGCTCAAATACCTCTTTTTTAATATTTTAACTGTGAAATTAGTAGTTAATTTCGATATTATCTGTTAATTGAGGTTTTCTGTAGGTTGAAAATATCAATATACACTATGTGCGTGCGTGTAAATAATTTGGTGGACTGACGTTTGCGAGGATTAAAAAGATGGTTTAATTTCTTTCTGTTTTAGCCATTTTTTCAGTTTGATATTTTCCCCCTTTTACGGGTAGTTGGTAGGAGCTGCGGCTGGAGATTTTCTTGTTTTATGATATGAATTTCCTTTCTGCGAGGGCTTCTACGGAATGATGTTTTGGTCCCCTGTTTTCATTTCTGTGCTTATGTGAAGATATTATGCATGATTTAGATTTTTACTGGAAATTTGGGTGATATTCCCTTTTTCCTACTTCACAGAATCATATCCATGGAATTTACTACTACCAAATAATAAAGCATTCACATATCTTTACACGTTTAAAGCAACACACTTTGTTTGGGGACCTTCTTGTTCTTCGAGGACATAGTTCATGTCACTCGATGGATTCCATCGGATGTAGTATCTATCGTTCATTTGAATAATGTTGCGTGCAAAATGGAATCCGTCTGATATAGCATCTACGAGACTTTCTCTAAATAATCCTAAAAATGTGACGATTATCTCATCTCAGTTTCACTCACTGTAGGAAGATTCCTTGCTGCATTCGCTAATAAAGTGCCCCTTATCTTTTTTGCTTGTTTCTTTAACTATCATTGGATGCCTTAACCAAAAGTCTGTTTCCGAATCTAGAAAGAATTGGGTCGATATGGAAAGAATTAGGAGGCATAGACTTGGTGTGTCGAATGATATAAAGGTTCCGTTGACATAGATGGGGCGTTTTGCTTAAGCTTTCGTACTAGTTGTTGCTGTTGATAGTGCTTGGTGGAAGATGACTACTCAAGCACTCAGTAGAGCTCCCAGCCCCTGGTTCATGCAACGAACATTAGCAGATTATACGAGTGTATGATGTAAGAAGGAGAATGACCAGATTTTATATCTGGTCAAAATGAAGTATTTAGAATGTATGACAAGGATAGGTTACTGATTTGGACACATTTTGGCTGAAGTATTTTATGATGTTCTTGTCATCCACTTGTGGATTAGTGCAGTCTTAGCCTTTGAAAACGGTATTCTTTTGCGCACTGATGATGGCTTTTGGAATATAGTTGCATTTGTTTATTGTATGGTATATGCTCATTATACCTAAATATTCCACTTATAGGTGCTTATAGTTAGTTCCACTCAAGAAAACAATAGATTAAGAGATAATTGGCCCCTTTAATATGACAAAACTAAAGCAATGTCCCACTTTTTTATTCTTTTTTCCTCTCTATATTGCCTGCTTCGCTTTCGGTTTCTGTTCTTTTCTTCAGATTTTTGTGGCACTAAAGATCACATGGGAATGGGATGTATATTAACTCTTTGATGCTTGTCAGTTGTTATCATCCTAAAAATTGAGTGATTTGAAGTGGGGCTCTGACGATTTAGTAGGATAAGGTTATAGAAACAGCCAAAGAATCAGATTCTTTGTGGATGAGATGGCTATATGCATCTTTCTTTTTTTGCTTTAATGTGTGCTCATGTTCATGTCCGTCGTCTGAGGAACTTTGGCTGTTGATGTGAGGGAATGAGAATGACTGATGATGGCTTTTACTCTGCTGTGTAGGTGGGGGGCTGCTGAAACTTCACGATGACATTCAGACATGCGGGTACGAGGATGTGCAGATCATGTGGGAGATGTTGAAGAAGACAGAGACGGAGGTGATGTCAAACCACAGCAAGCGCAAGCGCTGGTTCTTGAGGAACTTGAATCGAAGTCAATAAGGGAAAGCAGTCAGCAATTCATGGGTGCAGCAGCAGCAGCAGTTGCAAATAATGGCATCATCATCATCTTCACCCCTTTTGATGTTTTACAGAAAATGTGCATCTTAAGTATAGGATTGTAATCACTTCATTATTGCAGTGAAACTCATTTGTAAATATGGCTTTGCCATCCATCATCAACCCATGCTCCAAGGAGTTTTACAGTAAAAAAACAATCTCTTGACTTTAATCCATTCCACACACACTCTCCATCATAATTACAAGAGAAGAAAGTTAAAGCTACAATAGATATCCCAATGAACAATTCAATTCCAAAGGAAGAGCAGCAAAACAAGTTTCAGACTTTTAACAATGAACATATGCGACAAAGACCACATTTTGGTAATCACCAGAATCTCTAAACCAAAAACACCAAGAACAAACAGTCACCTAGGATGAAGGGGGTGATCTTGTAGTTTATGGTCTGTGAAGATGCATTGGTAGGTGCTCCATTTTCTTTTCACATTACGGCAAGTAGTTGGATCCAGAGCTACTATACCTTATCCACAAAACAAAATTTTACAAACGTGCACTTAAAGAGATAATGCCAAGAAAAAATAGTGATTAAGAATCTTTTCTGAAGGATCTCAGTTCTACATAAAGGCATCTACATCATCATACTACAATAATAGGAGAATTTAGATTCAGGTTTGACAAAAAAATTAACATCTACGAATTAGTTGGAGGCAACTAGTAAGGATTTGAAAATAACTTCTCTTTTTTTGGCCAAACCTCATAAAAAACAGCTGCTTTACTTATACTAGTTCTGATAAATCAGGCAAAGTGTTGCCATGGTACGAAAATGCCTCCACGCCCGTGTCAAATGCAGTACAATATGATAACATAAACATCATAAAACACCGGCCACCACACGGACCTGTGATATTTTGAGAGCTCCATGCGCATGAATACTAGCATTCAATTCCAGCCTTGATCAGTATTATAACAAAATGCTCCGTGGCCTGCAGAAGAGTTACAGGAAGTAGCAATGAAAGCAAGAAAAAGGAATACCATGTATACCAAAGATTTTAGGCACTGACCAATATCTCTGTTCTTGGAGTAATCCATCAGATTTCAAGAGGCAAAGCAACCTGCAAAATACATAGAGAGACTGGTCTACCAAAAAAAGCATGCCCTTACCATTCAAGGGAAGAGATAAAACATTCTGGAGTAAACTAGTTTCATCATGTTTTTACTTATAAATGAATCCTCTATAACAAAAAAGCATTGCTGGTGCACATGAAATTAGCATGCTATGTACATGATGTACTAATACAGACAAATAAAATGCAAGGCCAGATCTTTAGCAATGAATCAACGACCATCATCACGGAAGACGACATGTAAACAAGTAAGAAACGTATAAGTAATCATACTTTTGGAAACAGTAAGGTAAAATGTTATCAAAGAAGGAGAGGACAGAGCACAGAATGGAAGCAAGTGGTTAAACTGTATTGTTAATATTAAGATCCCAACCAATCTTGATGGTACATACACATGACTATTGTATCATGCAACCCCACCACTTTTTCCACTGAACTACACAAATTATTCCTGCAAAACTGTTCTACAAATTTCTCACTGTAAATTACAGGACGAAGAAACAAAGAAAAAAAAGAACTTGGGATCAAGCTAATCATACAACAGCGAGCGTGACCTTAGATTCGTGCATTCAGCTCATCACAGTGGTTGCTAATAATGGGTTTTTTGGATCGAAGAGAAGCCAGAAGCAGAATGGAATAGATATTCCTGCTTTTGCCCTGGACCCATCATGAATTTGAGCTACTAAATCCACACCAAGGCCAGAAGAGTGGCAGCACAAAGCATGCCTTGAGATCCAGTAGGACTAATTACTCAACTATGAACCATAAAAATGGGAGCCCCCCCGCTATTCTTCAAATGCATGTGTACATATCTTCTCCAGCAACAACGGCCAGTCTTCACCAAGTTTTCGAGGATTCAGCTCCATGGCTACTCTAAAGTCCTGTAACGAAATGGGGAACTGACTTCTTTGTTCTTGCACTTCCATCGTCTTCCCACTATGTTGCATCAGAAATTGATGACCTGGTTTTACACCGTTTATCAGCTTCATATAACTGGGATGCTTGTTGGTTTTGTTCTCCGTTGACTCATGCCCCGATCTTGACCCTACGAGCTCGATGCACGATCTAATCAATCCTTTCATGTAAGCATCTAAACCGTGGTTCAATATGTTGGCAGAATCCACTGAAACCCCTTCAAGACCCTGTACGAGAGCAATCTGCTCCATCCGTTCCCTTAATGTTAGACTGTCCAACAAAGAACCATTGCTATATGAGCCAAGACATCTACTGCTACTCGATAGAGGCAGAGCTCTGTGTGCCCCACCAACGCTAACAGGACGTAACTGAACCCCAAGGGGAGCTCGAAGTGGACTCCTAGCAGCCTCATTCCCATCATCACTGACAACCAACTCAGTTTGATCTTTGCTACACGAAGGAGCTGAAACATCCAGAGATCTCCTAACGACGGACATTTTAGCAGTATTTGGGGCCAAGATCTCGTTTTCGCTCCCTGATTGCTTCAGTAGCCTTCTCATATCAGGTGGATTCAAATCTCCATTCTCCAACACAGCACCAAAGTCACTTGACAGAGTAGCAGCAGGAAGCTGGGTAGCAAAACTAGCCTTCCCATTAGGTCCAAGTGCACTACGACGGTCACCAGTTTTCCGGTCACGGATATTCGTCCTGACCTTTCGAGGCGAGAGAGGTAGCAGCATGTCACCACCTCCATTTGATAAACAGGGTGAACCAGAAGCCTGAGCTACATTGGGGTGGGACCCGTTTTGCAGGCGACTGTCAGCGGACATATCCTTGCCGGCAAGGTGCACACCATGTCTCGAAACATCATCCTTCTGATTGGCCGGCGGTGGTGTCTTTGCACTACAAGCATTTCTCAGTATTGAACGAATCAACTGATTGTGAAGGGGAATATTCTCCCGGCCAATAATTCTAAGACACAGCTTATTGAACTCAACCTTACTCAATTTCAAACTCAAGAACATATGAAGGAAATAAAAGTATTGCTTTGACCCCTCTGGCCCAAGTTTCTTCACTAACTGAGCTTTCAATTCAGCGAGATTGATCCGCGAATAGTGATGTGGTGGTTGCATCTCTCTCTGTCTTTATCTCTACACTAAAATCAATATAACAGAAACACACACTTGCACACAACCTTACAGCACCTTCAATGAGTTAGGGTTTTTGGCTGCTACATCTCCAATAACCCAGTTTCCAAATATCCAATCCCTCTAAAAACAACCCTAAAACGGTCAAAGCTATGGCTCATCTCCAACACCTCAATTTCAAACACTAAAGTAATCTGAGGCTCGAGTCCAAGCCCTGAGATCTCAAACTTCCAATTAAAATTGAGTCTCCCTCCAAAACCCCAAATTCAAGTTTATTCACAAATTCTTCTACACCAACCACGAAATTCACAATTACCATCCAAACATCCCCTTTATTGAACTAGACCCCCAAATCCAGATACGTCCATGCAACTCCAAGTAAACCGCCCACCATTTTCACCTGTATTATACAAATTCAACAATAACCAAAATGCCACTCCCTCAATGAAAGATTCAAGCTTGAATTCTGAACTTCAAGCTCAGATTTTTACGCTCAGAATTCAAACTTGAACCAAAAAATTGAATCAACTAAGCATAAAGATTCAAACTTGGACAAAAATTTGAGTTCAAACCAACAAGATTACAAATGGGCTGACCTTATTGAAGCTCCCGAAATTCAGATTCAACACAAAATTTAATCACATAACACTTCCAGCCTTAATTTTCTTCAATCTTCTTTTAACTACTAACTCTGACCCATCATGAAGCTTCTCCCACCATTGCTTCAAATTCTTGCTTCGCATTCCCCAATTAACTCTCTAAAAATTTCTTGCAGAACGATTCTGAATCAGAAATTTGAGAAGACCCTTCTCTTTGTTTTCCTCTCTGATCGATACACCCTTTCTCTCTCTTCGCTCTTTCTCTCTCTCTTCGATTTCTGTCTATAGAAAGTAAATGTGTTTTTTGTGTAATTTCGTAGAGAGGTACAATCGTTGATGCACGGTATACAACATAGGAATGTTGTACGTTGCGCAGTAGATATTGTATTTCGATCTGGCAGGGAGAATATCAGTTTGGCATTATAAATTTCTTCTTTTAGAAGGTTATGGATGCCACGCACGTGTAGATCCGTGATCACTACTCGCCGTATCATTGGTAAGGTTTAAGTGACGTGCTCTTATATTATTGCACCGAGAAAAGACTCTCCTCAGCTGCGAATGTGGAAAAGTAACTCATGTGGATTTTTATACTATTTTTCTATTAATTTTGGTGTGTGAAAAAAATACCCCCTCTATCCCAACTAAGTTCGCATTTTTTTTAAACACGGCGATTAAGAAATTACGTTGAATAAATTAAATTATAATAAAATAAAATAGGAGAGAGAAAAATATGTGAAAAATTAGAAAGAGTAAAGTAGGTGATGAAGTAAGGGATGATTTATTCGACAATAGTTACTATGCATGCTAAACAAACGCTAGGTACCGTTGAGATTTAATGAGATTTAAACGTATAAGTGTAACTTTAACTATGTCAATTGAACCTCCTCTTAAGAAGAAGAAGAGGAGAAGGAGGACGAGGAGTGATAATTAAGCAAAACATAACTATGTCAATTGAGGATGAGGATGAGGAGGATAGATAATTAACATGTTTTGCTTTATACTCCTTTCGTCTCAAGTTCTCAATTAAATTGAGTCAAAAGTTTTAGGCACAAAGATTAACAAATATTATGTTAAAAGTAGGAAAGATAAGAGCATCCACAATATGGATGCCCCGGCCACCGCCTAGCAATAGCTCAACCTAAAATTCCTTTTGCCACATCATCATACCCTTCCCACAGCCTAGCCAATGTCATAGCCTCCAATTTAATTCATTTTAATTGTTGATATTTATCAAATATTAAAAAAATTAAAATGCAATGAGCTGTATATATAGAATAAAAATAAAAAATAAAATAAAATAAAATAAATAAATAATGAAAAATTGGCTCAGCTCGGCAGTCAGCGCCTAGCCACCGCCTAGCCAGCTCGGTCACGCCCTAGCTCTGGGACATTTCTCTCTCCTCCTCTCGGCTAGGCGCTCGCAATACCGCCCTAGCCGACGGCCTAGCTGCACGCCGACAGCTATGACGGTGGCTAGGGCGTATTGTAGATAAAGAGAGAGTAAAGTAGGTGACAGAATAAAGTAAGAGTGATCGGATGTTTTATTTTTTGTCAAAAAATGACATGAATCAACTTAATAGGGACATCCCAAGAAGATACACGAGTCAACTTAATTAGGACAGAGAGATCATTTATTTATATTTTTGGTAAAGAAAGTAGGCAAATTAATCCTGAATACAATAAAACTAGCTAAGATGAATCATCTAATCTATCATGTAAAATCTAACTATAGATACTACATTGCGATGTTTCTAAACATGAACTCATCTATGAAACATAAGTATAATGTGACAAATAATCAACAACAAAATTATCTTCTCTATGTATGTACTTGATCACCACATATTTTGAAATCTTGACATAGTTGATGCACCCTTTTAAGTACGAACGACAATTGACAAAGACCACATACTGCCCATAATCATTCAACTCCAACAAAATTATCATTTTCTATTTTCTACTTTGAAATCACAACGTTTTTGCATGCTGAAGTTCAAACTATATTCACCAATTCTTTGCTTTTATAATGAAACAAACTGCAATTTTAGTGATAAAATTAGGACTGACAATTTTTTACATAACACGAACATGCATGGAATTAATGGTTTCGATAAATGTTTATTGGGTCCATATCTTTATCGGATTCACCCGTCATGAACTCGATAATTTTGAGTTGAGTTAGGATCGGATAACCCATTAAAAATAATATTAATTATTTTTATTACCAACTTAAACTTTTGTTTTGTTCTCTAAATTCGAATAAATCAGGATTTAAATTGTGTAAATATGATTTTATAGTGTAAATCAAGTTTAATTATGCGATCAAGTTTAATTGTGTAAATCAGGAGTATTAGTTTTGATCTCGTAAAAAATGCATAATATCCAATTTCAGAAGATGAAAAAAAGGTCCCCTCTCTTTTGAGAATTTTGCTGACTTTGAGTATTTGCCGGGTATAATAATTATATGCATTTCGTCCTACAATTAAACATAAATGTCAAATCAAATAAGCTTAAACTTTTACACAAACTTTATAATTGTCAAGTTGGTTTGAACTTAATCAAGCTTTACCAAACGCACTTTTTATACACACAAAATTTATGTATGTAATGTAATAGTATGCATATTGGCAAGTTAATACTAATAAACATCAACAAGATTAAATCGTGGATTCGTACACGCCAGTAAAGTGTTTTTAAAATAGGATGAGTTGCAAAAACTTCCTAAACATTTATGGGTCCAAACTTTTTAAATTTAATCCTAATTCATTATTTTACCAAATTTAATCCTGATTCATTATTTTACCAAAGTAGTACTTAGACGTTACACACTAAACTGCTGTCCAGTTCTTGAATACCTGCCCACTCATTTTCTTGTCCATCTCAGGAAGGTTTCTACTGAACCTCTACTTTTTGGCTACGCCTACACAATTCTGTGAAGACACCGAAAAAAAAAATCCAATCTTTCTACTACAAACGCTCTGCTTCAGCGAATGGAAGCAGCTTTTGAAGGTTACATTTCATCCATCCCCACTTTCTAAATTTTCGATGATTTAAGCTTAACTGTTCTTGCCACTAGAGTAACTAATTCTGATACACTCGAAAGCTGAAAAATAATTTGGTTTATCGAATTTCTTTTTTTGATAGATTATTGAAATAGTAATTTCTATTACCAGTGTAATGTTGATGAAATTCATATTTATCATTATAATTCCTTTCTGTTTGTGTAATGAAAGTGTGCTTGAGTTTCTGTGTATTAGGCCTCTAGGTGAGTTTCTCTGTCAAAGGAATGAAATAAAGATCAAAATTTGAGATAATTTTTATTTCTTGTTCTTGAATTTGTGGATAATTACTTGTACAGCTCTGAAATGATGAACGGTTTTTTTTCTCTTGGATTCTTGAAATTGTTCTTGAATGTTTTGTGAATGGCTGTAGTGGATGGAGGAGGAGAGCGTCTGCTAGGTTTGGTAGATGGGCACTCTCCTGAAATGAAAATGGAGGTGAGGGATCTGACAAGGGTTTCTGATAAGGGTGTAAGAATACTGAACAAACTCAACCTAGACATTCCCAAAGGAGTGATCATGGGGGTGATCGGGCCCAGTGGCAGCGGGAAATCCACATTTCTCCGCACCCTCAACCGGTTATGGGAGCCTGCCTCTGCCACAGTGTTCTTGGATGGTGTGGATATCTGTCAGCTTGATGTTCTCAGCCTTCGTCGAAAAGTTGGTATGCTGTTCCAGCTTCCTGTGCTGTTCGAAGGTAAAGATGTTTGTATCTTGATGTCGATGGGAATTGCTTAGAGTTGGCTGTGAATTAGCTAAATGATCATAAAATTTGATTAGTTTTTTTGTGTTTTGATCCATTTAGAAAGAAAGTAAGGCTGCTTTTCAGCTTGACGCTGTTCGATTATTGCAATGAGTGCATTGAAAGTGAAGTCTATTTTCACAATTCTTGTTAGAAGCAAGCTTTTTAGCTCTAGATATCTTAAGTATTTGAGTAATGTGGTTCGATGGCATGCTTTGTTCTAAGTTCCACGTAGTTTTGGTAACTTTTACTCTCTTTGTTCTGTTACATATTGAGTAAGATGGAGTGAACTTGTTGCAGGAACTGTTGCAGACAACGTGCGTTATGGACCACAGTTAAAGGGAAACAAACTAAACGACAATGAGGTGTACAAGTTATTGGCTCTTTCAGATCTCGATTCCTCTTTCTACAGCAAGTCTGGTGGAGAGCTATCTGTTGGCCAGGCGCAAAGGGTTGCTCTCGCAAGAACCTTAGCTAATGAACCGGAGGTGACCTCGTACGAACTTCTAGTAACTCTCAAGTGCATTGTGCTTGAGATAATTAGTCTGCTATTTAATCTGGAAAACCCCTTTCTCTGTGAAGGTTTTGCTGCTTGACGAGCCAACGAGCGCATTGGATCCAATATCAACCGAGAACATAGAAAATGCCCTGGTGAGGCTGAAGAAAGAACAGGAAATGACAATCGTTATAGTGTCTCACAGCATCAAACAGATCCAGAGGATTGCCGATGTGGTGTGCCTCGTTGTAGATGGGGAGATTGTTGAAATCTTGAAACCTGATCGCCTCTCCGAGGCTAAGCATCCCATGGCACAAAGGTTCTTGCAGCTTAGCTCTTAAACTTTCATATATTGATCACAGCAGTAAGCCACGAAAAGTTGTACCGATAAACTTGTGCAATATGTATAATATGCCATGTCGATGATCACCTTTAGTCCACTTTTATTTTGTCAAAGGCAATCTTCACAATATAGCTAGAGGAATGAATTTGACAGTATACATTGTTGAGAGAAGTTGATTATTGTGAATGCTATCAAGGGAAGAATTACAACTCTTTCAATGACTTATTCTAGTTGAGGGGCTCCCCACCTCATGACAGATCCGAACAGCTCTTGAAAAAACAGAGTCGTAAAAGTTAAACATTTCGATACTGGTTGCTGTATCAAACTGTTGATGCTAGGTAAATGCTGGACAACACCATTGTAAACACGAGTCCAAGGCTGTAACCAAGAGGTGTGGCTGCGCTCTTCGCTGCTGGTTTACCTCCAGCTGGAGTTGCTCCTCCAACCTCTGATGACGGTCCCTCTGCAGCTGGAGCCATAGCTGAACCAGGGGCGTTTGCCGTTGGTGTTGAGGCTGGGGATGCGGATGGCCTGGAAGAAACTGGTGGCAGGACTTTTGAAGGTAAAGGGGCCTTGCTCGGCGTTGGTGTGGTTGCAGCTGCGACAGGAGCCGTGCTCGCCTTTGGTGTGGTTGCAGCTGCGACAGGAGCAGTGCTCGCCTTTGGTGGGGTTGCAGCTGCGACAGGAGCAGTGCTCGCCTTTGGTG
>JAOWBI010044872.1:0-14146 GCA_028566235.1 Salvia elegans | reverse complement strand
CTCTGATGCATTTCAAGATATTTTCAGTTATCCAAAGTTTATGTTTAGTTGTCCCAAAGTTCTTTCCCCTTTCTTCCTCGCTTCTTTCACCCTCCCTTGGTCGCGGTAAACCGAGCTTTCTATCCTTAGGAAGTGCGGTCGTGACAGAGACGGAGAGAGTATGAAATAAACTTAGCAAGTTATCCGCTTAATTTGATGCCTAATTTGCGTATGTGACATTAAAGAGAAACTATACATATAAATAACTAAGTGGTACTTATATGATAACATATGGTTGGATTTAATTTTGAACAATATGCATAAGATATTAATTAAATTCATAAAATAATTTCTTCTCCTATTTAATAGACTAAGGCATCAACAATAGCGAACATCCCGACGGACGTCCGATCGGCGAGCAGCTCGTCCGTCGGGGACGTCCACTATTAGGGCGGACGAGAGCAATTTTCGTTTTTTTTTTCAAAACTCTAAATATACAGCTCGTTGTACTTCATTTCATTTGCACCACGGATGAGCGACCGGATAACGCATGTATTATCATGCACAACATGATCATTGAAAATGATGGCCTAAAACAGAAACATATCAGCGAGACCCCCGTTCGGCTAGCGGCAAACTATACAGATTCAAGGCATACTAGCATGTACTTTGTTTGAATCGTTTTTTCTTTAATTTGTAATATGTTAATTTTTTTTATTAGATATTATTAGTATATATTTTTAAAAGTAAATAATTTAAATTAGAATTATGAATAAAATTAAAGCTTTAGATTCAATTAGTATTATATCATATATCAAATTATAATTTTTTTATTAATCTAAAATATTTTTATTACAAAAATAAAAAATACTAGTATTAGTTACATAGTTTTAAACCACTTCTTCCGTCCTACTTAAGATTTCCACATTCTTGAGTAGCACGGGATTTAGGAGGGTTGTTAGGTAGAGTGAGTAGTGAAAAAAAAAGTTGAATATTTTAATAAGGAGATAAGAGAGATGAATTTATTTTAACATATAGAAAGTTGATATCTTGAGTGACACAGACTAAAAAGGAAATGCGGATATCATGATTGAGACGGAAGGAGTATTAAATACTCTCTCCGTCTGCCAATACAAAGTTAATTTTGACTAGTAGAAATTGAGTAAAAATGTTAGTATAAGGTGGGTCATAATTTTATATATTAGTTTCATATTGAACTGTGAATGAAATAAATTAGTGGAATATGAGATTCATTACCAAACATAGTAAAAAAACAATTGAGACATCTATTGATGGATGGAAGAAAATAGCAAAATGAGACACTTATTGGTAAACGGAGGGAGTGCATGACATAAGAAGTGATAAAATGCAAACTCATATATTTTACAAACTCCAAACTTTTCAATACAGTGTCAACACAACGTCAACACAATGTCAACACAGTGTAAAATTTCAAGATTTTGATGTCAACACAATGTCAACACGGTGTCAACCGTTGACACTATACTGATATTTTCTGTTGCTATTATTTTGTAATCTGTTGACATTTTTTAACGGTCCAGATCATAGTTTGGAATTTGTACAAAATTTAGAGTTTGCATTTGATTACAATCTCATGTCATTATATTTATCAAGGTTCTGTAACGTTCTAAAATTTTAAAAATTTAAAGAAATTAATATTTTTAAAAGTAAAACATTCAAATAAAAATTGTAAACTCAATTATTATTTTTATAGCAATATATCAAATTTCAACTTTTTTCTATAATATAATGACTAAGCTAAAAAGTCTAATCTTCTATAAAGAAAAAGATACTAATATTACCTACGGCACAAATTAAACAGATGAGTTAAGAACATGTAACTATTTTTTATCGATGTTCAATTGTAACATTCCAAAGATTTTTGAATTCAAAGAAACTAAAATCAAAATTATTAAATTGTTGAAATTAAAATCGGCAACTCAATTTGTATTAACACATGACACCACATATGTGAAAGTTTAATTTGTTTCAATATATAATGAATTGAGATAACAACTCTAATAAAGAATAAAAGTAAATGTGAACTACTCCCTCCGTCCGCGAATAGGAGTCCCGTTTTTTCATTTTAGTCCGTCCATGAATAAGAGTCTCGGTTACCATAAATGGTAATAGGGTCTCACCTTCCACTAACTCATTCCACAAACATTTCATTTAAAACTAATATATACAATTGGTGCCCTTATTCCACTAACTTTTTTTCTACCCACTTTTCTTAACATTTCTTTAAACCCGTGCCGCTAAGAAATGAGACTTCTAATGGCGGACGGAGGGAGTATATAACTTGGAATATTAAATAGATGAGTTAAGAAATATGTGATTACTTTGTTTGATTGAGGTATCGTTCTAAAAATTAAGAATTAAGAAATTACAATTCTGATTTGTAGTTTAATGTATATAGGTTTTTGTGATTTTTTTATCAATGTTCGACGTAACGTTCCAAACACTAGAATCTTAAAAAATTAAATTTTGGAAAAAAAGAAATTAAATTTAAATTTAAATTTAAAAATTCCAATATTTTATCAATATAAAAGGAAAATATTAAAAATATAAAACTTCAAATTTTTTATTGTTTGAAATTATGAGTATTTTGAAATATAAAGAATTAAAATTAAAATTGTGAAAATTGTTAAATCAATATCGTAAACTCAATCAATTTTAGTATATCGTACAACAATTTTTTTTTTTGTTTTTTGCATGTTATAGTGAATTGAGCTAAGGACACTAATCTTTAGAAAAAATAAGAGAAATCATTAACTTTATAGCTTTAAAATAATAAATAAACGAGTTAAAATCATGTGATTATATTTTTTATCGATATTAAATGTAATGTTTCAAAAATTAATGAATAAATTATGAAAGAGAAAGAGAAAAGAATTATAAACAAATTTTCATAAATAAAAATGATACTACTAATTTCAGTTAATAGAACAAAATGAACGTGACCAAAAGAGATGTATTTTTAAAAATTATTAAAGTATTTTAATTTTTAATATTTAAAAAAATTATATTTTATATTTACACGAAAAATAGGTGAAATTGATAAAAAAAAATTTATATTTTCTCTTGTATCTTTCAAACACGTTACTAAAATATTAAGTGAATTATTTTGAAAAGGTTATAAAAGTGTGGGACAAAATGTGGGTCCCACTTCTCTAATTTTGTATATTTGAATTTTAATTCATATCTTCCATAAATACTATATGCCATAAATTAAGCCATCCTTATTTTAAGATAACAATTTAATACTCCCTCCGTCCCACACAAGATAGCCACATTCTTGAGCGGCAAAAGAATTTTAGAAAGTGTTATTAGGTGGAATAAAGTTGAGAGGAAAGAGGTAGTTGAATATTTTAATGAGAAGAGACGAGAGAGAGGAGGTTATTTCTAAAATTGGAAAGTGACCATCTTGATAGAGACAAGCAAAAAAGGAAAGACGGCCATCTTGAATGGGACGGAGGGTGTTAAAACTCTTAAATCTTATACCACATCGACTTGGTGATGATCCTAGTTTGTCTATATAAGTATGGATAACTCCCCCCCTTACAAGGTTTTTTAAGGGGTGAGTGACCCATTTCTAATAGAGGGAGCACACATAGTCGGTTTTATCTATGGAGCGGACAATTGTTTCTGCAGGTAGGGCAGGAGGAGTGCGAAATGAGCCATCTCTGAATGCAATATAGATGGAAACCATGCTTGCATTTATCGAGAACTCGCCAAACATATTATGCATTCCGTCTCTTCCCCAGCCAGCTTCATCCCCTCCTCGTAACTCAGACCTGGACCCTCCTCCTCCTCCTCCTCCTCCTGGCGTGGAGCAGATAATCGGGCAGACGATGATCAAGCCCGCGCTCGGCTTGAAATCATTAAAGCTGCATTTTTGTGCGATGGGGATATGTGAGAGTTGAATTCCGCCACCGCCATTGCTGCTATTGCTCCTAGAGAAGCTATGTTACTCATTCTCTCAAACTTGTTCTCGTTTTATCAACTCAATTTTCAGTTTTCTTCATATTACCTGTTTTTCTGAGAATTATTAGCATTTTAGTTTAGCACGAAACTAGAATAGAGCTGCATTGAAACAAAAGAAAATGCTAATAAAAGAATTTTTTTTAATTAAAAATAAGAGGTTTGTGGAAGGTTTGAGTGAAGAATTGGTGACTGAGATGATGATCAAATAATAGGAGAGAGAGCGAGAGAGAAAAGTAGGCACTAACAAGATAGCTGGCTGCTGTAGAGGAAATATAAACTTGTAGCTGAATTTGGTGGCCCATTTCACTTTCAATTAGACTATATCTACATTTGCATTTAGAAACCATTTTTGAATTAGGGTCGTTGAGCAGTCAAATTTCTTTACTGCAAATGATGTTTGATGGAATTGATTGGCCTAACCCATAATGCTGTTTTTGTGCGTGTAGGGTGTTTCTTTTGTGAAACACCACCATTCACCAGAACCTAAAGAAGATATGATGTGATGGTAAAAAATTGTCATCTTTAGGTGATTGCGAAGAGGGAAGGTAGATTGTTGTTTACCTTACTATTGGATAAGCAGCTTATCAAAATTTATGAATAACAATTATTCCCTTTCGTTTTAATATGTGACATATTTCGAGAGAGGATTATCTAGTTGTTGTCAATTGATGATTTAAATTATTTCCAGTGAAGACGAAAGACTTCTTATTTCCACTACAAATTGATTAATATTGTTTTTTGTATTAAATAAACTATTTTCAAGATTAGTCTTTTTTAAGAAAATTACAAGAGTAGGATTAAAATGTTATTTTAGATGCTGGAAATGGGTTAAAAACACGACTCCCAAATCAAAAAATTTTAAACTACATGTCCTATGAAAATAGGAGTTCGCCGAGTACTCGGCGTGGACACGACGCCCTCCTTGGCGCTGCGGCGCTAACCACGGAGCCGGAAACCTTTTTTTTTCGGTTTTTTTTATAAATACTACATATTACTCATCTGCACCTCACACACATTTTACACCCTAATTTTAATTCTCTATATTTTTGTTGTCGTAATATGCAAGGAGGAGATGGTGATTCCCCGGCTACGGAGACTCGGGATACAGCAACTATCCACCTTTCCCAGCCGTGGAGATCGAGTGCCACTCCCCCTCCATCCCAGTCGTGGTGTCTGACATCGCCGCAGTGGAAACTGACACCCCAATTTCGGGGTCAGTCCTCCTCTCATAAGAGGAACGTAGGTCGTCCTCAATCGGCGTTCGGTGATTACCAACCCAGCATGGATGCGATCAACTCTCCGCGTCCTGATACCCCTTCTCACAACTTCCAACCCACCCAATCTCCTATGTTTGATTTTGATAAATTCACATTGGAGCAGATGATGGGTATGAGTCCGGGCCTACCGGAGACCCCGACATCCGGACGTGTGGAGGTTGGGAGAGGAGGCGGCGACAGCAGCGTAGTGGGTGGCGGAGGCAGTGGGCGAGGCGGCGACGACGGCGGCGGAAAACGGTCTTCCACGTACTACTCCACAGCGGAGTCCGTTGCTATTGCTAGGGCCTGGGACGCCATCACGTCGGATGCCGCAGTTGGCACGGATCAGACCGACCTCAGCTTCTGGAGGCGCATCCTGGTGGTGTACAACGGATTCAAGTCGGCTCACAGCGCTTCACATAAACCCGACCAGATCCGGAAAAAGTGGTCAATGATCTCTAAAGACGTCAAGAGGTTCACAGGCATATATGAGAGCGGCTGCAATGAAGCCGACATAAAGGCGTTGTCAGTAGAGATGTACAATATTGAAGGGTACCCCAAGTTTAGCTACTAGGAAGAATTCCTCGTTTTGCAGGACTGCCTTTAGGGGCATCTGCGAGGAAGAGTGTGTTCCTGGTTCGAAGTAGACAAGACTCGGCGTCGCCGGGAACTACAGCAGTAGCAGGGGCTCACTGACCTTCAACCTCAACGACGATGTTTCGGAGGAGCCCCCTCCACACTCTTCAGGCGCCCACGTCCCCAGGGCCAACAGTCCATCATCTGAGATGCTAGAGCCGCCTTCCGTCTCTCCGCGACCGCATTTGGATCGTACATGGGGATGGCTACCGCTACCCCGGTCTCGGTGCTGAACAGGAATCTGGAGGTACAAATGATGAAGCAACTTCAGGATAACGCCAGAGCGTACGAGACCACGATCGACCCGGTCACCAAGGGGCGCGATGAAGAAGAAGAAATGGAGGATTCCAATGACGCCACCGAGTAGGCGGTGGCGGTGTTATTTTATGTTTTTTTATAAAATTTTCGTTGTATAATTTTCTCGTATCTATAATACAAAGAATATTTGGTTTTAAATTTTTTTATTAAATAATACATTTTTTTATAATTATTATAGTGTGATAATTTTTATTCTAATTGAATTAAAATAAACCAACAATTGATATAATAATGTGATTTTTGGTTGTGGCGTGTCCACTATTAGGCTGGACAAGTTTTTTTGTGGCTTGGCCTTGGGCTTGGCCATACTATTGTGGACACTTTTATTAAGATGGACTCAAAATAACTATCATCATATTGTTAGTATTACGTATTTTTTAAGAAGCAATATAACCACCTTATATATATATAGGTAGTGATAAAATGCAAATTCTAATTATTGTACAAAATCCAAACTTTGATCTGGATCGTTAGAAAATCTCAACAAATGACAAAATAAAAGCAACAAAAAATGTCAACGCAACATCAAACCGTTGACACTGTGTTGACATTTTTTGTAGCTATGATTTTGTCATCGGTTGACATTTTTCAACGGCCTAGATCATAGTTTGAAATTTGTACAATATTTAGAGTTTGTATTTGATTACATCCCTATATGTCCTAAATTATTTATATTGCTTACTAGTACGTGATAAAGAGCATGTGTGAAATAAGCATGAAGATGGATTTAAATAAACGTTTTACATGGATGCATTCAACACGTGTAGTGGAGGTCAGATGGATTCACCATAGGTGCATTGTAGCGTATTGTAGAGGATCAGTTAGTTAGAGAATTTGTTATTTCTGTACTAAGCAGCAACATAATTATGAATTAATGCAAGTATCCTCCCCCTCTTCTATCTCGAGCAATTTTCGTGTAGGTGCAATTCCGGTCACCGTTCTATTCTTCAGAGACCCCAATCCTGTACCAACTGGTTTCAGCCTTGACGATCCCGTGCTGACAATGGTGGACACGAGATCAGGAGACCTATGTCGCTTCGAGGATTCATTTTCGGCTACTATTGCTGAAATTTTGTCGAAGCTATCAGAGTCTGATCGCCGCCGTGAGGATCTAGAGAAATTGCGTGATCAGACGGATAGTTCTTGTGATCTTAATCTCAAGGAACTCCGCGAGGAGTTTTTGGCGTTGCAAGTTCAACAGAATGAGCTGATGTCGCGTCTGTTGTCGGGAGGCGGTACGCCGACCAGGGCTGTGGGGTTTCCGATCTTCTCCGGGGAGGACTTGGCCGGTTGGATCTTGAGGTGCGACCACTTCATCACTATAGATCTGACGCCCGATGAGGTGAAGTTACGACTGGCTATTATCAACTTCGAAGGTCGGGCCCTTCATTAGTTTCAAAGTTGGTCACGATATCAGAAGAGGGCTATGGCGAACCCATGGGTTGTCTTCCTTCAAGCGTTGGAGGAGCGTTTCGGGGAGCACCTCTTGGGGGGATCTGATGACGGAACTCTTGGCTCTCAAAAAATCAAGTTTGTTTGCCGACTACCCCGATAAATTTGAATTACTTCTTGGCCGTGTTGCCTTATCTGAATCATACGCTATAAGCCACTTTATCAATGGTTTGAAACCTTTTGTTCAACGTGTTGTGAGGCTGTTTATGCATCAAACTTTGGTGCATGCCTACGCTTTAGCTCGTTCGCAGGATATGTCTAATTCTTCGAAGGAATGATACTTTCTACCTTCTAAGAAACAGGGTGAGATGCAATCTGGAGGTGGTGATTCGAGAGGATCGGGTGCAATGACTTCTTCCTTACTGCCGACGCTCGTAACTTCGTTTAAGAATAGGCGTTTTTGTGTTATGGGTATTATGAGAAGTTCGAGCAGGGTCATGTTTGTTCTAAGAAGTACCTATACTTACTGGAAATTGATAAGGATATGTGGGAGTGTAGGGCAGAGGACATTACTGAGGCCGACGATCCTTGTGTGGAGGATAGTCCTTTGATTTCCATTCACGCTATTTCTGGCTCTCCTAAGGCTTATAGGACTATGCGTGTGACTGGGAAGGTGGGGAAGAGGCCTATTAACATCATCATAGATTCGGGGAGCATCCACAACTTCTTAGACTTATAGTTGCCCAAACGATTGGGTTTGAAGTTTACTGCTATTAAACCTGTTCTCGTGGATGTGGCTGATGGAAATCGGCTTGAGTGTGATTCAATGTGCAAGGGCTTTAGTTGGCTTCATCAGGGCACCTTCTTTACCACTGATGTTCTCCTTTTACCTCTTGGCAATTGTGACATGGTCCTGGGGGTTCAATGGCTAAAGACCTTGGGTGTTACACAATGGGATTTCACTTATTTTGTTATGGAGTTTAAGTTGCAGGGGAAGCGTAATATCCTTCGGGATAGCCAGCAGGGTAACAGGTTAAAGCTATTTCCAAGATAGAAATGAACAAATTGATCACACAAAGTGAAGGGGTTGAATTGTGTTATATCAAGGTCAGTAAGGGGCGGATCAATGTAGTGTGTTAGTGGGGCATTTGCCTCTCCTCAAAAAATGTATATCAATGCTAATTTTTTAAAATTTACAAATTTACTTATGATTCTCTCTTAAATGCCCCTTCTCAATATTTCCAAATTTGTTGGTGATATATTTTTGCCCCTTCTCACATCAATTTCTGGCTTCGCCCCTGAGGTCAGTTGAGGCAAAGGTGGCTGGCGAGGGTGCTACAACTACTATTCCCTCTAGTATCAGCTCCTTCCTTGACACTCAGGAGGAGATTTTTTGCAAGCCTACATCCCTTCCTCATATGCAATCGCATAACCACCAAATCGTGCTGACTAGTGGAGTATCTCCGGTGTGTTCTCGACCTTATAGACACACGGCCTTGCAGAAAAAAATTATTGAAAAACGAGTGGGCGACCTGCTGAAGCAGAGTCCGATTAAGGCTAGTAGTAGCCCTTTTTCTTCTCCCGTGGTTTTGGTGAAAAAGAAGGTTGGATCGTGGCGAATGTATGTCGATTTTAGGCCCCATTCCCTTGATAGAACTCTTGGAGGAATTACATAGGGCCACAGTCTATTCGAAGATTGATTTACGAGCGGGGTACAATCAAATTCGTATGCGAGCTGAGGATGTTCCCAAGACCGCCTTCAAGACCCATGATGGGCACTACGAATTCCTTGTGATGACTTTTGGCTTCATGAACGCACTCGTTATATTTCAGAGCCTCATGAATGATGTGTTTCGGCCTTTCCTTCGAAAGTTTGTTCTCATTTTATTTGATAATATTTTGGCCTATAGCCGCGACGTGAATTCTCATCTGCTACATCTATAGCAAGTATTTGCTAGGTTGAGGGAACATTCACTTGTTGCTAAGAGGAACAAGTGTAAATTCGCCAAAGCTAGTATTGAATTTTTGGGCCATGTCATTTCTCGGGAAGGTGTTGGTACCGATCCTAAGAAGATTCGTGCAATGCAGGATTGGCCGGTCCCTACCGATGTCTCCCAGCTTTGAGGATTCTTGGGTTTAACCGGTTACTATGAAAGTTTATTTGGAACTATGGCATCATTTGTCGGCCGTTGACTGACTTACTTAAAAAGGATGGATTCCTTTGGAGCGATTTGGTTGATAAGGCGTTTGTGGAGTTGAAGGCGGCCATGATGAGGGCACCTGTTCTCGCCCTGCCTAATTTTTCTTTACCTTTTGTGATTGAAACGGATGCTTCGAGTTCTGGTATAGGGCCGTGCTAATGGCCTCTCACCCCGATTGAAACAGTTATCGTTCTATGATAATATTAACTATATAGCCTTATAATATTAAACAAACGAATTAAATATGTGTGATTATTTTAATTGACGGACCAAAGTAAACGTTAAAAAAATGGAAGTATTAAATTTTTTATTTTTATAAAATTATTAAAGCATTGGAACTTTTAATATTTTAAAATTGTGTGTTTTACTATTATATTTTTCATTATAAACTAAAAATTGGTAAAATTGATAAATATTTTGTTATCTATTTCATTCTTAAATTTCAACAAATTATAAATTTGTTTTAAGGAATATACGAAAAAAATTAGAATTTAAACGTATGGTCAATGTCAGAAGTTGTGGATCTCAGTTACTTCCATAATCAAATTAACCTTATCAATATCTTAATTAATACTACTTCCATATATAAATGCAAGGGCAACAAAGTACATATGCAAAATATAAATTTAATTAAAAATAAAATGTAAAGTAAAATTACTATTTGAACTCCATTATGACAATACCATAATGTCAAAAAATAATTTCCACAAAAACTAATACTAAAAGCTTTCATACTCATAGAAAAGTAAACAATATTGAAATCAATACAATCCAAATTTATGTGATGCAGTTTTGTGATTTTAGTTGTTATTGGATTGACCAGATGATAACCCAATATGTTGAGGTCAACATCGAACACGTTATATTCAAACTGAAATATAGCTTGCACAAGATACTTAGTTGGTTTTGGGGTCACTTATAATGGGACGACCTAAACAGGAGTCGCCTCACTTATAGTAAGAAAATTTTATGAACTTAGATCCCAAAGTAATATTTTTTGTTAGGTAGGTGATATGCTAGGATTTTGCACTATTTTAAGACCATTATTTGGTTGAGTGTCAAAGTTGCATTACATGTCCTTTATTTGCGTATTTTATATATTCTGTTATTTTGACGTGTTTTTTGATAAATGTGCAAAATAGAGCCTAAAAAGATAGCAAAATGTCGAAGTTGGGAGTCTGGAGCTTTCGAGCCAGCTAGTGGTCCGCTGGAACTTAGCCAGCGACCGCTGGTTGCCATCGACCGTTGCCCCTGTAGCGGTTCCTTTCTGAAATTTGAGCCGAAAAGAAGAACACGCCCAGCGACGGCTGGAGTGTGCGTAGAGACCGCCGATTTAGATCCAAAAGCTACGGAATGATGACTAGCGACGGCTGAACATTGTGCAATGGCCCATTGAAAAAACGCGGCTCACAGAAATTGCCCTATTTCCTCTCCAAGACTTAGCATACTATGCTGTAGATTTTCCATATTATTGCGCACGATTCGGAGGTTATAAATAACTTTCAAGCTTCGTCAAAGGAAGAAAGCTTTGCATTCAACACTAGAGCATAATATTATGAGAGTTCCTTCCACTGTTAATCATTGTTCAAGGAGTTTGAAGCGTGGATTCAAGAGAAGAAAGAGGCTACGAGATTCAACCTTTGGATTTTATTTATCTTAGTTCTTATTTTTTTTATGTTTTCCCTACAAGCTATGGGTTTAGTACATCTCATTATGAGTGGCTAAATTCATAGAACTCTAGGGATGTGTTATTAACGACTTTTGTTTATACAGTTTCTATTTATTTAATATCCATTTTGTTCATTACTTGTTTCAATTTTTAAGTTTTGGATAATGCTTCATGTTTGAGTGACATATTCTGTGATGATCTATTGACTTGCAACATAATCTTGATAGGTGGTTTCTTGTTAGAAGAGCATGACGCTACAATTTATTCCCCTTAAAATGGTACTTTTAACTGAGAACGAGAACAATAGGAGTCTTAGGTGCCTTTGGGAGTTGCAAATCTAGGATTGACGACCCCAGTATACGTGATCTAGAGGTGCCCAAGGTTTATGGTTTCGGCGTTTAACCGCAAAACCGTAACCGGTAGTTACTGTTCCAAACTTGAACCTTGAGAGCTTACGTGAATCGAAACCGTCGATTATAGAACCATGGTTCGGTTCAGGTTCAAAAACTTCTGAACTTAAACCATGTCGGAACCGTGAAAAACTGCTTAAAAATCGTGAAAACCGAGCCGTAATCGCAAAAAACCCGCCAAAACCGCTGGTTCGTAATTGAAACCTTCCAAAACAAAATCGTGTAGGAACCGGGAAAAAACCAACGAAAATACAGAGCCGAAATCGTACAAAACCGCTGAAACCGGTTGTTCGAAATCGAAACCGGAATCGGCGGTTTTGGAATTGTAACCGAGAAACACCCTCGCGGTTCGGTTCTGTTTGGCAATTTCCAAAACTGGAACAGGCGATTCCGAACCTTAACCACCGGTTCCGGACCGTGGGCACCCCTACTTGTTGTGATCTACTTTGTGCCGCTTGAGCATTATATACGTGACTCGTTCTAGTTAAATATGAACTGTGCTAGGGTGATGTAGTTGGAACTTGTATAAACCATAACTGTGAATGGACATCCCTAGAATTCTCTTATCTCACCTGGTTATCTCGGTGTTTTTTCTGCAATTGTTTACTAGTTTTCTTTATTTTACAAATTTTTAGTTTTCAAAATCGAGTAATATTATTCATGGAATAAATTCCAGCTGGCCAGTTTACGAAGAATAAAACTTTATTTGAAACTCCTCTTGAGGACACTATCAAACTAGATTCACCCAGTGCACGATTCATTGCAATAACAATACTAGCACCTCTAGATATTGATCACCACTACCCAAGATATCAGGATTCTTAGGTCGCGGAAAACTCGGACCATTTTCTAAGTCAAAGTAGTGCATAACCAATGATTAAGAATAACAATCACCGAAACCTCATCTTTCAGTAAATAGCAAGAAAGATTTATCTCACTGCTGAATCGGGTTAAAAGTGGATTGTAGAGTTTCTGTATACAAGATTTATCTCACTGCTATTCAGTTGACCAAACCTAACCTTATGTACTTTTTATAATGTCATGTTTAGTTTTATGAAATGCCTATCTATTCGACTAGTAGAGAGTCCTTACTAGATAATTATGTTATAATCGAATTCGGGTCTCAGTAAGGGGAGCGATCCTGCTCGAACTAGGGCACACACAATGAGATCGGGCATCATCCTTCGAGTTGGCCGGTCCAGAAACCGTCGTAGAAAAGTACATCAGTAGGTTCCGTACATATAGAGACATCTTATTCATAAGAAAAGTCATGACCTTAGTTAGAAAGTAGAATTTAGATTTAAGGTAGCAATTGTTGGGATCGTTTGAACTTAGAAATTGTTCAAATCATACTTCATTTGGTTTGATTAAAGTTTATTTCATGTTAATCCTACAATTGAAGCCCATTTGATTTATTTCTTTTAAACCTTAGGCCCAATTTTAATATATTTTTAGCCATTGCTCAAACTTATCTCAAGCTACCAATCATTTTTAAACATGTGAAACTGATGATATGTACGTTTTATAATGTCATGTTTAGTTTATTGAAATGCCAATATGTTAGACTAGCAATGGAGAGTCCTTACTAGATAATTATGTAAAATCAAATTCGGGTTGCAGTAAGAGGAGCAATCCTGCTCGGACAAGGACACTCACAAGGAGATCGGGCATCATCCTTCGAGTTGGTGGATCCAAAAACCGTCATGAAATGTGACAACATTCCCGGTTCATGTATGTTCAGATATGGTATATGTTAAAGGAACTTAGACTGATTAGTTGAATTTTACGGATGAAATATTTTAATGTACTCGGAACTTTTAAAATAAAACCCTGATCTTACTTAGTGATGGCATGACAAAACTTCTTTTATGGAAAATGTATATTTCGGCATGTGGTTACTGAGTATACAAAGCACTCTTCCCTGTATATCTTTCACAGATGTATAGGCTGAGCAGTGAAGACGAAGAGTGGTGTTGAGCAGAGACGACACCTTTAGATCAGATAATGTTGAATGCATCGTGTCTCCGTACACGATTACATTTGTTCATATTTAATAGGACGAAGTGTTTCTTTACTTCATTTGTGAAATCCATTAAAAATTTATAATTCAAACATGAAATTAAGCCAAGGAATTATATGCTCCCCTCCATCGTTTAGTTTTATTATATATTATTGATATAACCAAAAACCCACATAAATATATACTCCATCTGTCAACAAAAAATAGTGCACTTTGTGAATGACACGGGTTTTAATGTACAATTGGTAAAGTAAGAG
>JAOWBI010042262.1:0-14230 GCA_028566235.1 Salvia elegans | reverse complement strand
GAGTCATTTCATTTTTTGGCATTCTCTCTACTTTATTCACTCTCTTACTTTATTCACTTTCCACTTACTAACAAAACCCTATTTTCTTAAATCTCGTGCCGAAAAGTTTTGCATCACTTATCTTGGGACGGAGGGAGTATAAAATTTCATTCTCCAAGGTAAATGGTATTTGAGAAGGTATTATACCTTCTTTCATTTTGAGAATGTATCTTTACCTCTTCTTAAAACAAAAGGTAAAAAGTTAGTAGTTATTTTTATTTGCTTTTTTCATTTATCTTCTTCTCTTGGAGTTTATTATTTCCTGAGAATGTATAATCACATTTTTGAGAAGGTAAATGAGATATATACCTTCTCAATTTACCTTTTTCTCCTTGAAGATGCTCTTAGTGAATAGTAAGGCTCACATTATTATTAGTGTTTTGATGATAGTATAAGTTGTAAATAACTTGATGTATAGAAGTAAAAATTAGAGTAACTTTTCATAGATGAAAATGCTCATATTTTATAGGACGGACCAAAGTAAAAATATGGATATTTATATTTATATTTTTAACTTGTTTATAATATCATAAATTTTACAAAATGTGTTTGTGTCAATATATTAGGCTGACAGCCGACCCTGGTAATTTAGTATGTGATGATAAATATGGCATCTGTAAAATTATTTTGACAGTGCAGCAGCCGTGGACAGATGTGGATGACGGTGAATACTATGCACATGAACGAGGCCTCAATAAGCCCAGATTATTTATCGGTCGTACCTAATCGTAATCTAATCTATGGCCCAAACAAGGCCCAAGAGAGTGGCGCATAGAATAATTAGGGTTTTTGTTGTCTTGTTCGGTTGTCAGAATTAAAAGTATGCTTTCCACGTGCTCTGTGGAGTCTCTCCCCTTCAATCTCCAACCCCACTCACTCAATGCCATTCCCCTAAAAATGACTAAATCTCTCTCTATACACCTCACCTCCTTTGACCCCTCTCTCTAGTCCCTATCTCTCCATCCATTTCTGTAATTTCCAACACCTCTCTGTAATGTCCAAACTCACATACCATCATCCCAGATAGCAACATTTAATCTTTCTTCTCTTGCCACCCAACTTTCAAGAATCCTATGCAAAATCCGATACAAAAATCAAATCAAGATTCAATTTTTTTCCCATCCGAGCCACAAAAAGTAAACCCCTGATTTATCTCGAGCTCCAACAATGGTGATGGAGGTGGTGCATGAAGATATGGGCGAAGGCAGCATGCAATGCACCAACCACCCTTACAAAAACAGCACCCCAGGCGGGATCTGTGCCTTCTGCCTTCAAGAAAAGCTCGGGAAGCTCGTCTCCTCTTCATTACCAGTCGCCATTTTGCCTTCCTCCTCGTCCTCATCCTCCTCTAGATCTGATTTCGGCGGTGGAAACGCCGCCGCCCTCCAGCCTCGCCACCTCGTCCCATCCTCCTCCAACGCTTCCGAGAATGCGAGCAGCGAATGCAATTACTACTCGAGGAGGTCGAGATTGCCCTTTGTTTTGACGCAGAAGAAGAAGGCGAAGAAGATGAAAGATGGAGTGGCGGTGGGGAGCTCGGATTCCGGCAGCATTGTTTTCAAGAGAAGCAAATCCACCGCAACTCCGAGAAGAGGTATGCATTTCTCGGATGGAGGTTTCTCTGACGATTATAGCCCTCACAGAAGGGGTTTTTGGTCATTTCTTTACATGTCAAAGCATTCTAGTGGTAAAAAGAGTGAGAAAAGCTTGAAAGATTCCAACTTTACACCAGCCACAGCTAGTAGCACTGTTGGATCATCTTCAGTCAATGGCAGCGGTGGTGGTAGTAATGGGATTAGGCCAAGGGATAAGAAAAGGGAGGATTTTGTGGTGGTGGATGAGAATGGGAGCCCTGATCAAACTGCATTTGATAGGAAGGTGTCAAGATCCAGATCTGTTGGCTGTGGGAACAGGAGTTTTTCTGGTGATTTCTTCGAGAGGATTTCGACCGGCTTTGGCGATTGTACCCTCCGCCGTGTTGAGTCGCAGAGGGAAGGCAAGCCCAAGGTTCAAGCTGCACACAGGAGCAGTGGGATCAATGGCCAAGATTGCATCAAGGAGAGGGTTAGATGTGGAGGGATCTTTGGTGGATTCATGATCACCTCATCCTCCTCATCGTCTTCGTCTTCCTCTCATTGGATTTCATCCTCTGCAGAGGATAATGGTGGGAATTCGAAGGCGAAGCAGGTCTCCCATGGGAGGAGCAAGAGCTGGGGCTGGGCTCTTGCAAGTCCAATGAGGGCTTTTAGTAAGCCTTCTTCTGTCAAGAGGGATAATGGTAACAAGAATGTGACTCCTAATTTGACTGCAATTCCTTCTTTATTGGCTGTGAGTGGCTGAGCAGAGAAAGAGATAGGGAGATGAAGAGGGAGACAGGGGAAAAGAGTTGAATTTACCGAGTTAATTGGCTGATATGTTAGTACTACTATACATTTTTACATTTCAAGATTTGTGTTTCTTCATGTGGTTGCTGCTATCTGTTAATCATGTTGCTGCAGTTTGTTTTTGCCAGTTGTGATATGTTAATCTTAGTTTATTTTTTGTTCTAGTTTTCAGTCGTGGGAGTATTGGTTCTTCTTTGTATATCTAATAAGATATTGGTATGATGAGATTTGATGTAAGGCTGGGAAATAAATAAATGGTGGAGAATTTTCTTGATCCTTTGTAGACTTGTTTTTCAATACCTTCCTTGTTTCTCCCATTTGTTTTCTGAGTCCAAATTCGGGATAAAATTTAAATTCTACTACCATTTTGTTAGGAAAGCAAGAGTTGGTTTTTATATGATGATGATGATGATGATGATGATGATAAAAAGGCATTTGATAGAGTAGAAGAAGATTGTTTGACATGATTGGTGACTTTTAGTTTATGCATGGGATGGGATGCTAATCAACTTTACATGCAAAAAGAATGGATTTGGGATTTAGATGTAGTTGTGTTTGTGCTTGTCTCCATCAAGGAGGCTTTCTAGTTAATGTGTTGCCACTTAAGATGTCACAAAAATTAAAAACGAAAAAAGGGTTGGATCACATGTCTCAAGCTGAGCATGTGCAAGGTCCCATCTTCTTGGTCTAATCATTGATCAAAAGATTCAAAACCAAAAGAAAAGAATCATATAGTTTGGTTTAGTCAAAGTGTTGCACATGTTTTGGTGAAGATAAAGACACATTTGAAAGGTCTTAATCTACATTTATGCCATTCTAATCTACACACACCCACATAATGCAGCTGGTGTTTTAGTATTATGGAAAGTAGCTATTCAAGGCCGCAAAAGTTCGGTATTCCTTTCAATAATGTTCACACACGAGAGAGAGAAAGAAAGACTCTTTTGACCCTTGAGATTAATGTATTATGGATTTGTTAAGTAACACAAATTTGAGTTAGAAAACTTGAAAACATTTAGGCAAAAGGTTAAACGAGTTACTATGCACTTTTGAAAGATACAGATGCATAAATAAAATCTCTGTGATTTTACAAGACTCATGACATGGGTAGGGCCTCCTTTGTCAGTTGCCTTCAGTTCTTGTAATTTGTCCATTCATATACAGCCAGACCACAATCTTATTTTTAACAATTAATAGCATTTTGATTAACTCGAATGGGGATGGGGTAACATTATTTTTATTTTTAAAAGTTGAGTCCTTAACATTAATCTGTGCGTAAGAAAGCAGGAGTAACGTTTGAAAGTGAATATGGATCATCCATAAATAGAGATCTACGAACAAGATTGATTTGGAGTTAATTAATAGTGTGGACGATTTTTATTTGGAACTAGCATAGAAATTAGACTATTATATTTATACACCAATACATCTTTTGATAATGTGTGTGAGAGAAAATGGAGATGTAGACTTATGATAATCTTTGCAAAAGGAGCGTTATGTGCTAAATTCCATGTAGAGGATTATTACACAACGGATCGAAATTTCTATTTGAAACCCACAAAATAGAGATACTAATACTAAGTAAATGCGCATTTCATAATAGATGCACATGCCATAACCATTGCCACTTGCCAGCCCCTCAATTCACTAATTTAGGGATATTTACCTTGTTGGTGAAATGTAGTCAAGGGGTTCAATTTGTTTGACATTCACGATTTGTTCAATTGTGACAAAATTTAATTCTACTATGGAATCCATAACATTCACGGCAGCGGGCGAAATGACACATGGATCAAAATATTGGTAGTATTATATCAAGCGAATAACAAATGCTTTTTTTTTTTTTTAGAAATAAGGTACTTTATAAATTTAAGATGCATGTTCCTTTGGATAGAATAGACAAAATATTTTTTGAACTAAAGTTTACTCTTATAAAGTTTGAACTTCTGGACAATAAATGAGCAACACGATTACAAGCTCCGGGGATGAATTGAAAATCGATGACGTCAACTCTTCTTGCAATAGCCAAGATGTCATCTTTCACAAGGAAGATGACACCGTCCTTGGACGAAGGGGTCATCAAATATTGAGGTTTGAATACGTAATATTTTTAAAGATAAACTTTAGAACCATTTTTTTTACATCTTGGATAAATAATGTAAAAAAAAGATTAAATGTAATCAAAATTGAATATTGCATTCATGATTTGGCTGTAAACTTCTGTAGATAGTAGACTATTACTTATTGAGTCCATTCGAAACATCCAATAAATTGGAACAATATAAAGAAGATTAACATGTCTCATGCATGAATAAAGAAATATCAAATTATTAATTGTTAATTACCTAATTACATTAAAAAAAATTAATTATATAAGGTGGGCCTTCTGATGAGCCTGAGCCTGAGCCTGAGCCTGAGCCTGGATTGGTCTTGGGCCTGAGCCTGGGCCTAGTCTGGGTCGGGCTTCAGATGATTTTAGGCCTGGGCGGGGCATGGGCTTGCAAAATGACCCAGTTGGAGCCCATCTCAACCAATGAGCATGGGCCCTCTTTGTTTCACTGACGGGCAGACCCATGCCATGCCGGGGCCGAGCTGACCCGGCCCAATTAACAACTCTATTCACAAATCACAACTTAAGCCACAAATCTCACAAATAGATCCCGCATGTTGCTCACCTTTCATCTACATATAAATTTACTTTGTTTTATGCTACCTACTTAAGAAAGAGTCTGAAAGACATCAGCAACATAAATCTCGCAACACTCTAAACTCAGTCACTCGGTTGTCTAACATTCAAATTTAGTGGCCAATTAATAGCAACCAAAGAAGTTGAATGGCTTCACCAGCCTAGCCTTAAAAACAGTTTTTATGTCAATAAAATTGACACTTGAGGTTGGTCAGACCTGAATTTAGGATCTAGTTAAATTTGTCTAGCCCAATATTGGGCTAACTCGTTGGATTGGGCCGAACTATTAATGACTGTAATCTCATTAAAGGGACATATAAAATTGATATATAGCTGCAAAAGAATAAATAAAAAAAGTTTAACACTATCGACAATTGTCAATCATGTTGGTTGAGTGATGGATTGTTTTGAAGGAGCAATATTTAATAATCCATCAAATCTAAACTATCGTCATTTTCTCAATTGATTTTAAAGTTGCAGGACAAGTAGAATGTAACCAAACGTTAATATTTTCTGGTTATAATAATAATAATAAGACAGTACTAATAATAGTAATAATAATAATAATAATCAATCTCGCAAGATCATTAATTACTTAATTAAAATTCTCCAAGCAAGACTAGTTGGTAATTGCAAGAAGCGTACGCGCACATGCCCCAGCTCATAGTCCTACCAAAAAAAGTATAAGAGAGAAATGCATTTGGGATTAAATAATTTGTAATGAATATTATGCCTCAACAAAGTTGATTGGGATTAAATAATTTGTAAAGAATATTACGTCTCAACAAGATGGTTTACAGACAGAGTGAGAGAGAGAGATAACATATGGGATTTAAATAGTGTGTAAAGAATATTATCTGTCAACAAATGGTTTATATGCGTATTAGAGCTATACAACACTTAAGAGATTATCAACTACTCATTCCAGCAGCGGTCGGTGACAATTAAGAAGTAGGAGTAACTTTTATGACTTATTTTATGCTAGATCTCTTTCGATTTCCATATTTGTTCGTCAAATATATTTCTAAATTATATTATTCCTATATTGATCCATAGGTTCCAATATCCTAAAACCAACTAATGATAGTTTTAGTTCTCCTGATTTAAAACTAATTGGTGATAGGAGGAGTGACTCATAAGATTTATACAGTAATACTAGTTTCAATTCTCTTGACCTAAAACCAATTAATGATAGAAGGATTTTTTAGTTTCAACTTTCAAGACCCTCCCTCAAACCCTTTAAGGTGAACCTTGGAGGGGCGGACGATTGGACGGCTGACCCAAATTTTTTTTCCCGATCGACTAGACTATTGGCCCAAATTTTAAGCCCAAATATACTGCTGGGTCAATCATTTTTTTACGTTTCAGCCTAGATATACTGCTGAGGTAAGTTAATTTTGGCCCACAATCGATGACCGCTCTGATACCATGATAGAAATCCATGAGTTTCATCCTAAAATCAATTGGTGATAGGAAGAGTGACCCATAAGATTTTATATACTCCGTCTTAGTTTCAGTTTTCTCTTGACACCGACGTGGGATAGTTATATGTTACTCCAACATATATTTGATCTCTTCATCTTTATATATTTTAAATTTGTCCACAAGTTTGATTTACATATAGTACTTTTTACTTAGATCAATTGAAATCAACACGATTAAATTTCTTGCATGACATTTTTATACTGATTTAGTGTTACCTTTGGTTATGTATATAGATACTAAGTCTGAGTAGTCTCCCCTCTTACTTTTGTGGTTTATACCTGAAATGATGATCATATAATTAAGGCAGTGCTAGTGGTCTCAACCCTATATAATATACTCCCTTTGATAATTACTTTCTGGAAACTCAGTTCTAAGGCCGTTAATGTCGCAATCTCCTTCGAAAATACGCATGATTTAATTATGATAATTTAATTAGATAGACATGCATGACACAAATGTCACATGTAATATAAATATCCAAGATTCAATACATGATTAATACAGTTGGGAATTGATAATGAGTATCTTAGTAATTTCTTCAAGTCATTTTATCATGTCCACATTCCATTTATTGATATATGTAATGGAACACAACGTTATATATCGAGAGCACTAGTGCAAATTAGCATTGAATTGAAAACCGGTGGGAATCAAGTTGGCGACGTTCAAGAGGCCGGCCACAGTGTTTCCGATGAACTGCAGGTTCGAGACTAGGCCGCCGACAGATGGCAAGCTCGCGTTGCACGAGGCGAGAGGCGTGTTGACGGCAAGCCTGCAGCCGGAGAGGAGCGTCGAGAGAAGAAAGTTGACGGGGTCCATCAATATCGAAAATACACCCGAACTATCTGTTGTAGCAGTAGATACCACATTTCCACCACACTGCAGCTGCACCAAAGCATCTATACAACAAACCAAATACTATTATTTTCATTCGAAGAAATTCATAATTTAGCTGGTGCATAAAATTATAAATTTGGTCAAATTAAAGTTCAATAACTTACATATCATTACTCAAAAGAATAATTTGTTTGGAAGATTTATATTGGATTGAAGAGTTGAATATGAATTGAATAGTCTTATAGTACTACATTTAAATGTGATAAAGTTGTTAATGTGGTCAAAGTTCAATAAGTTACATATCATTACTAAATAAAAAAAATTGTCACCCGAAAGTAAACATTTGGAAGATTTATATCGGAATCAAGAATTGAATACGAGTTTAGATGCGAACGTACTAGGGAAAACGGGGGTGGCAGTGGCATTGACACCAACGTTTCCGTTGGGAGTGCAGAAGAGAACGCCTTGGATTCGGAGCAAGCCAAAAATAGGGCCAAGAAGGCCTCCAAGCCCTCCAAGCCCACCAAGCTGCGCTTGAGCGAGTGGCAATGCGAAGCACCCGATCAAGAGGCCTAACACAAGAAGAGATTTTAGTGCCATTTTTCGAGTTGGTGAAACTCAATTAGAAATGGAGCCCTATTTATAGATGAAAACACAACAAGGGGTCTATTCATGTTGATCACAAGCGTGCATGTATGCATGTACAAGTTGTATGGTTACGTATCAAGTTGGGATATTGGTTGATGCTCATGCACTTTTGTGGGCTTCACCTACGTCCTAAGTGGGGATACCTTTCTTTGAAATTTTTGCCACATTTGAGAGCTACTTCTTGTACTTTTTGTGCTACTATTTTAGCTGTGGAAATGCTAGCCATGCAAACTGGGATAGGAAACAAATGGTTACCACTTTTTTTTTTTCCATTTTCTATTACTCTGCAGAGTTGAATTTCCACAATTAATACAGGCATTTGCTCATATATTAGAATACGGTCAAAATTTATTTAACTATATTTTATCAGTCACCATAGTTGAATTCTGACATTTTCTCGATTCATCTTCATATCTAACGAGAGAGAAGAAATTAGGCAGATATGTCAAATGTGGGAAAATAAGACAAGAGGAGACCTCTCCTCACTTTTTTACTGTTTTGTGTAATATTATTGTGGCCCAATCGATGACATCCTGGCCCAATTTATTTGAGTCGGAGGCCCAGCTCATTTAAAGCCTGCAAACCCTAGCATTGCCCGATGGCCCAATTCATTTAAGTTAGTGACTCCTTAAATTATTTGGTTGGGACTTTTGACGCTATACTATTACTAATGTTAGTAGACATCAATAACTATAAAATGTTTAGATAATATGAGTGGATGAGTGCAAGGCATAAAACAATAAATCAATGCACCTTTCTTGCACAAAACCTCCTAAAAACAAGCACAAAATGAGTGTCTACTCCCACAATTTCCATGACTTGTAATCCTCCATACTACCACACCACCCCAAAACAATAAAACCTCATAAATCACACATTCAACAAAACAAACATTCAACAACTTCAATTTTTTTTTTTAAATGGCCACATCTCTACTACATAGCCTATTTGATCTCACCACCTTCACCAACAACTTGCTAGGCTTGGCCCCAATCCTAATAGCATCCATCTTCTACCTCACTCACAAGAAGAAGACCACGGTCCGCCTCCTCGACTATGCATGCTACAAGCCCCCGCCCTCCTACCGCGCCCCCACATCCATGTTCGTGGAGCACCTAGAACACGAGCACGAGCTCGACCAAGAAAGCATTGACTTCCAGGTCAAGATCATTGAGAAGTCCGGGTTCGGGGAGGAGACCAGCATCCCCCCGGCCCTAGCCCGCCTCCCCATCGACAAGTCCATCTCCTTCTCCATCGACGAGACAAAGACGGTCGTCTTCAACGTGGTCGAGACCCTCCTCCACAAGTCGAACACAAACCCTAGGAACATTGACATCCTCATCACGAATTCGAGCATGTTCTGCCCCACACCCTCACTGAGTGCCCTAATTGTGAACAAATTCAAGATGAGGAGCAACATCATGAGCTTCAACCTCTCAGGAATGGGATGCAGTGCAGGGATTATATCCATAGGCCTAGCCAAAGACCTACTCAAAGTCCACAAAAACTCACTGGCCCTCATTGTAAGCAGTGAGGCAATGAACCTAAACTGGTACACCGGCAAGAACCGGTCAATGCTGCTCACCAACTGCCTCTTCCGCCTAGGCGGCGCCGCCATACTCATGTCAAGCAGAGACCAAGACAAGGAAAAGGCCAAATACTCATTACAACATCTGGAAAGAACTCACAAAGGCCAAGACGACAGATCATACTCTTGCATCATTCAAGAACTCGACCAAGACAACAAACTCGGCGTCTCCATCACGAAGAACACCGTGGCTGTAGCCGGAGAAGCTCTGAAGGCGAACATGTCCGTGTTGGGGCCTAGTGTTTTGCCTTTAAAGGAGCAAATAACCTATGCTCTCTCCCTTATCATGCAAAAAACATACATACCAAAATTCAGAAACGCTTTTGAGCATTTCTGCATTCACCCTGGCGGCAGGGCTGTGATCTCTGCTATCAAGAAGAGCCTGAGCATGGAGGAAGAAGACGTGGAAGCTTCTAGAATGACGCTGCATAGATTCGGGAACACTTCCTCTTCGTCGATATGGTATGAGCTGAGCTACATTGAGGCCAAGGGGAGGATGAGGAAAGGTGACAGAGTGTGGCAGCTTGCAGTTGGGAGTGGATTTAAGTGCAATAGTGCCGTGTGGAAGTGTCTGTGCAACGTCCAAGGCCACAACGAGACGAATGTGTGGAGTGATGGGATTCATTCGTATCCGGTGGAAATACCGGAGACAATCAACATACTTTAATTTGATGCTCATTTTATGATGTGTGGAAGTTTTTTCTTTGAAGCATGTATATTGCTTTAGTAATTAGTAATTGAAATAATTGCATGATTAACAAAATATGATTGGCATATATTAGAGTTTTTTCCATGTCTTTCTAAAACACACACACATTTGTATTATTCTTGAGCAAGCAAGCTAATAGATAACATGAGTTTAATTTGGCTTACATAGATGCATGCATTAGTAGATGCATACAATTTTTAAGCACTAGAGGCGCCTATGGTCTCCTTCTCATCGCCAAAGATGCGTTGTCTGAAGTCATTGACCATACGAGGAAGGCCCTCTCTCAGTGAAATGGTCGGCTCCCACCCGAGAAGCTCCTTTGCCCTTGAGATGTTTGGTTTCCTCTTGTGTGGATCATCCTCTGTGTTTGGTCTGAACTCAATCTTTGCATTTGGATCTATTGTGTCTTGCACTACCTATATATGTGCAAAAATTAGAACATATATATATATTCCAATTGCCTTAATCAGAATCCTTCCAAATTAGAACATGTCTTTGAAGTTTCATCAATCTGTCTAGTGTAAGCAGGCTGATTGTTCTACCTTAGCTAGTTCAAGCATGGTGAATTCACCGGGATTCCCGAGATTGAAGGGTCCCACGTGCTCGCCTTCCATTAGCCTCATCAAACCCTCCACCTGTCCATAACATGTGCAGGTTGCAACAAGAGCTCATGTTCTTACCATAACTTGTTCAAAACATATGACAGAATCAAAAGATTGTTTTTGTTTTTACCAAATCAGAAACATATTGGAAGCTCCTAGTTTGCTTTCCATCTCCATAAACAGTCAAAGGCTCCTTTCTCAAAGCCTGCAAAAGAAAATTCATCTGAATGTAACTAACTGTACTACTCTCTCTGATGCTAGAAAACGAGCATTCGTGTGATCGATCTTTTTTATGACTTTGCAGGTAGACAACAGCATGTCTGAATTCCAATTATTGTGCCTCAGGGCAAAAATGTGGAAAATAGTGTTTGTACTTACCTGAGCTACAAAGTTGCTAACGACGCGACCATCATCAGTGCACATACGCGGTCCATAAGTGTTGAAAATTCGAGCAATTCTAACCTGAAAAACAATGACATATATACTATGTGTGACTTGTTTCATAAACTGCTAATAGTGAAGAATAATGTTTTGATGAAATCATATACCTCAAGATTAAGTCCCCTGTGATAATCCATGGTCAAGGTCTCAGCCGTGCGCTTTCCCTCATCATAACAACTCCTAACACCTAATTATCAAAAATCCAAACTTATTCATACAAGATTTTTTGTATCCTAAGTTTCTAAGATAAAGGATGAGATTTTCTGTGGCTATAATATTCAGAAGTTGAAACAAACTTACCAATGGGATTGACATTGCCCCAATATTTCTCGGTCTGTGGATGCTCCAACGGATCACCATAGACTTCACTTGTGCTCGTCAGCAGAAACCGTGCTCCAACCCTCTTAGCCAGTCCTAGCATGTTTAGCGTTCCCATCACATTCGTCTTGTAAAGAAAGTAAAGTTAAGGATTCTTCAATTCTAGAACAAACTTTGTAGTGCTCATGGAGTTCCATCATCTCCTTTTTCTCATAAGCAAGAAACAGAATGGGAAAATCTTCCTTTTGTTTAGACAACCTATTTCAATTTTCTTGAACAATCCAAAGTGCATTTTAGATTCTCCTCAAAAAATCAAGAAATGAGACAGTTTTACTTTGTACTATCATATAACCTTATTCAGATTATTCCCAAAAATATTCTTGCAAAATCAAAAGTGGATTTAGAATCCCCTCAAAATAAAAAAGTGTAAGCCAAACAAGAAAAACTGAGGGTGTAAAATCACCAAGTCATGCAAGATATCAAGAAACTACAACAAAAATGGAACAAAAACCAAAGATTGCAAGGATATGATTGTCTTGACAGGGTTGTACTTGTAATGTACAGGAGAGGCAGGGCAGGCCAAGTGGTATATCTGATCCACCTCGAGCAAGATTGGCTCGACTACATCATGTCGGATGAGCTCCATCCTATGACCTGAGAAATGCTGCACAAGGTTCTCCTTCCGCCCCGTGAAGAAGTTATCAACGACGATCACACTATCACCACGGGCAATCAAACGGTCCACCAAGTGGCTCCCTACGAAACCAGCTCCACCGGTCACCAATACCCTCAAACGTTTGCTTTTCAATCCCAAAGGAACTCTTCCGCCTGCATTTATATACTTGTCCTTTCTCAATACAGAAGGCCAAGAAATCAAGGGAGCTTAAACCACCCCTCTTAAAATGTGAGAATTTCTTAAAGAGTTTATGAGAAAGTAAAAAATGAATAAATGGATCTTGAATTAGTATGCCCTAAAACAGAACAAGAAACAGGGGAAAAGGGATACAACACCAACCTATATGCATATACATAAAATAAAACATTAAAAAAAATCACAATGAAAATTACCTGCTCGAAAATGACTAATGTGATCGTCGTGTAAATACGAAAATTGGGTCTGAATCCCGGTAGATTGATCGGAGAGAGGGATCGGCCCCTTCTGAGGCTGGGAAGATGAAGGCATAACGCCGAAAACCAGACACGGGATCGCGATTCCTATCAACAAACAAACAAATCTTTGTTCTTGAAGAATATATGGAAAAGGGGAAGATACAGAAATTTTTCTCTGATGTTTGGTGTTGCTCCTTCTGAGCAACTGCTCATCACTTCCCATTTTTCTTCTCCTTTCCCTTTGTTCACCTGTCCCTTTTCTCTTCCTCTCTTTGTTTATGTCTGAAAACGATGGCTGTAATAAAAGGGGCAAAGGAGGAAAACGCAGATTTCGGATTGCGAAATAAATGAAGATCTTGGTGAATTGAGAAAAAAGAGAAATTCAGGTGGAGAAAATCAGTTAGTAGCGATGAATTAATGCGTTTGCATGAAATGGTATAGATACATTTTGTTGGTTTGGTTTTTTTGCGTGAGATTGTTTGCATGGGAGTGTGTGTTGTGTGTGAAAAACTCAAAGTGAATAGGGAGTGGCGAGATGAGATCTAAAGCTTTTGCATGAAATTTCGGCGTAAGATCGCTGTCTGTGCGTGACTCTTGCTAGTTTCTGTTTGCTTTTTATTTTTCTAACACTAATTCTTTTTTTAAAACAAAATCCAGTACTATTGATTTTCATATAATTTCTCTTTTCACCTTTTTCTTTTATGGGAAATGTCAGTAGATGTAAGAAAATACTTATTTTTGGTTCGATTATATTAAACACGTTTATATATGTTTATAAAATAAATAATGAATTTTATATTCGATTATATTTGATGAATAAATCGTCTCAAAAGAGGAAAAAAATATGACAATTTGGAGATTGGTTATAGGGCAAACATGCACATATCTTTGATGGGCAAGGTAAAAAATCAAGAAGTTATGTATATTTATTACGAGTACATAGCAAATCTGATTTCTTTCCAATTTTGTTGAGAAGTTGATAAATGTGATAAATTACCAAATATTTTGATTACAAGCTCACTTCACCAATAAAATCACTTGATTATTTTCTTATGGCATGGGGAGAGAGTACTATTTCTCAGTCTTGAATTAATACTATACAAATTGTACATTATTAGATCATCAAAATTCACAAACATTACACATGCAGCTACATTTTCCATGGCAACCTAACTTGTAGGTCTCGTAAAGTTGATCCTAGATTCCTAGTACATATGATATGTCTCAATAAAATTAAAATTGAATCTTTCTTAATTGTGCTGTGCAATCTGGTTCATGATTCTCTTTTTAATTGTTTGGTTCGAATCAATAAAATTTTATGATTTTTTGGTTGCTATAAAAAAATCTTGGCCTGCGTTTGAAATTCTCGGCCCATGTCTACAG
>JAOWBI010026273.1:0-15088 GCA_028566235.1 Salvia elegans | reverse complement strand
GGTTATGCCTTCTCAGGGCCGCGGACTGACGCCGGAGGAAATGCTCCGCCTCCCCACGGGGCCCAAGGAGCGCTCGGCGGAAGAAATGCAGTACGGCAGATTGGGCGGCGGGTTTTCCAATTACGGCTCCAGACCCGGCTCCAGCGGGCCTAATTCGGGTCGGAGGGAGTTTGAGGGCCGGAGATCTTACGGATTTGAGGATGATGGGCGGAGGGGGCCTCCGCAGCAATCTAGGGTTTCGGAATTCGATCAACCTTCGCGAGCTGATGAGGTGGAAAATTGGGCGTCGATGAAGAAGCGAACGATCCTACCGGATCACGATTCGCGTGAATCCCGGGCTGGGGGTAAGTACACCTCACTCGGGGGAAGCAGCGGCGGAGCATCGCGCGCCGATGAAGTGGATAATTGGGCGTCTATGAAGAAGCCTGTTTCACAGCCGCAGCAGGCGAGAAGTTCGAGCTTTGGCTCGGGCTTTTCGAGGCCCGAGACTGATCGTTGGACCCGTAATGAGAGCTTCGGGTCTGGATTCTCGAAGCCTGAATCCGACCGGTGGGGGGGTCGGAGTGAGCAAAATCCGAGCTTGAGTTTGAGTTCTCTTAAAATTGAGGATGGGGACGGGGTGAAGGTTAACAAGCCGAATCCGTTTGGGGCAGCCAGGCCGAGGGAGGAAGTGCTGGCCGAGAAAGGGTTGGATTGGAAGAAGCTGGACTTGGAGGTTGCAGAGAAGAAACACTCGGTTAGTGGTGGGAGTAGGCCCACAAGTTCTCACTCGACTGGTCTGGAGTCTCCGCAGGTGAGCGGGTCAGAGGCACCTCCTGCATTGGGTGGAGCTGGTGAAGCTATAATGAGACAGAAACCTAAAGTAAATCCGTTTGGGGATGCTAAGCCTAGAGAAGTTCTGCTGGAGCAGAAGGGCTTGGATTGGAAGAAGATTGATCTTAAGCTGGACAGACGTGTGGACAGGTAGTTTATTAATTATGCAATGCATTTTGTTGCTGTCATTTCATTTTTGAAAGGTGTGATTTTAGGGCTGTGACGAAAAGTTTATGGTTTGTTTGGTAATGTCCATTTTGGCTTGATACATGCAATCATGGAAATTGATGAGTTTTTTTGTAGTTATTCTTGACTTTTAGGGGTATGGTTTAGTTTTGGCATAATAATGACGGAGAAGAGAATATTTGGAGGCGATATGATCTCTGTTGCTTCGTATCATCAATTATAAATGTGGTAACATGTATAAAATGGATTTTTCATATGAATGCAGTGGGACTTTGGAAGTGTCCTTATGATGAAAAAGTGAACTTTGGCAGTTTAAATATCTGTATCCAAGGGATATTTCTGTCAACAAATCTTGAAGCCCACTGAGTAAATCTGTATCCAGTTAGAGCATTTATGACAAACTCTGATTTATATCCAGTAAGATCATTTATGACAAACTCCAAACATACATTTGTTTGGTTAAGAAATTAGAAGTTCAATATCAACCCAATATGATTAATTTATAGAGTTAGGCAGAGATGTGAGCTAATGGTGACCGGTGGATGGGACTAAGGATGGATCTTTGGGTTATAGTTGCGAGGTTTATAAGTGTTTTTTCGTAACTCCTAGTATTATGGAATAGTAAACAATGTAATTTTATGGGTCAAGGTAACATAAGATTGGTAAGTATGCCCAGAATGTCAAATGGAGGTATGGAATTCAGTTGCAAACAGAAGGCCTAAAGGCCTAGTATTTCTTGATTTATGCATAATTCACTTCAGTTTAGATGAATGCAGAGGTTTCCATTAAGGCTCCACAATGCTTTTTAAACTCTTGATGTAATAGTACTTGTACTGTTTTTTGTTTTTGATTGTGATATGGGAGAAGGTGCTGATGGTGTACTATTTTTAATAGTTGTAAACTGTTTGTGGTATCCTTTAATTCATTCTCTTGAGGTAGTAGTACTAGATTGGATAAATTCGTTTGATCTAGATGGGCATAAACATAATCGGTGTTACCTCTTTTACATACAGCGAATCTGAGAAAAAATTGAAATGGTAAAAGCTTTAGCATTGGTATAAGATACTTTTATTTTTAGCTGAAGAGAACATTTTCAGGCCTGAGACAGAAGAAGAGAAGAATTTGAAGGAAGAAATTGAGCAATTGAAAAAGGAATTGCCACAAAAAACTGGTGAAGAAGAAGCTGGCGTGCAAGATCAAATACATAAGAAGGAGCAGGAGTTGGAACTTCTGGTCTCTCAGTTGGATGACAAAGTTCGCTATAGTCAGAGAAATTTCGAGAGGCAAAGCCCCGGGGCGGTTCGGGGTGCTGGATTTAATGATAGACCTCCTTCTCGAACCGGATTTAATGAGGGCAGATCCGGATTTCATGACCGACCTCCTTCTGCCCCTGGACAATATGAGGAACCTAGAGCAGGCTATCAAGAGAGACCTCGATCTCGTCCAGGTGCATATGAGGATTCAATAGCGGGCTTTGCTGAGAGACCTCCTTCTCGACCTGGGGCACATGAAGATCCCCAAGCTGGGTTACATGAAAGACCCCGTTCGAGGCAGGGAGCCTATCAAGATGCCAGATCTTCCTATTCTCAGAGAGCTTCTTATGCAGATGGAGCATATCAAGATCCCAGAGCTCTAGATGGCAATGAGAGGCCTCATTCGCGTGGCTCTGTGAATCCATGGGCGAGACCAAGTGATGACAGAAGATATATTCAAGGAAGTGGAGGCAGAGGATTTTCTGGTGGTAGAGATGTCAACAGGTACTGCGTTCTCTTTTGATTTTTTTTTGTATTTCATATTTTATCCTGCTGTCCTGCAGTTGCAAGTTACCTGACCCAGCTCTTACTACTATAAACCTGTTGAAGCTTCTTGAAAGTCTGCCTTTCTTGATGAATATATTTGAGATATTGGTTCCTAGTGATCTTTGTCATTTATTAGCGAGCAATAAGAGTAAGAGAAGTGGCTTCATATAAAACCCATTCAAGTCTGTTATTTCTATTGGTAACTTTAGAAGGGACTGTTGTAGCCCTTTGGAAGTCTGTACTTGGAAAGTTCCTTAGATGAAGGTGTCTCTTTTTTCTTGCATTACAATTCTCACTTGCATGGCTATATCATGTAACTGAGCTTCTAGCTTTGCTGGGGGAACTTGTACTGGTAAGTCGATGATGTTTGAAACAGTAGTCAATGCAACTGTGATATCGGGACACTCCATGCTGCCTCATGATTTCTACTCATCGCACTTAGGATGTTCTTGCACACGCACATTGTAACTTCTTTTCATTTCTGCTAAAGTATGATGAACTCATATTGATCACTGATTACATAGAAGTTCCCCTATAATATCATATCTGGTAATATAGAACCCACAATTGATCGTTGTGCTTGTGTCATTTCACAGGTCAGGGTCGAGGTGGTGAACTCCTGCACGAGATTCTCCCAGGACTTGATTTCTTCCAGTTGTCCTTTTGCTCGCTCTCTAACTAGTTAGATGCAATAATACATTGGCACCCCTATTCATCATTTCATGATTTTTGCTGTGCGGAATGGAGCTGGAAATATCTAAATTCTGACAACATACAACTCTTGCATTAATTGTTGTTGCATCTTGATGATGTGTAAAATTCCCCCCCCCCCCCCCTTTTCCTTTCTTTCTATCCTTTTGTAGTGGGATCAAATATCCATCTTCTCCAAAAAAGGGACATTGTAATGCACAACACTGCCCTGGTTTTGGTCTTACTCTGTTTTTACCTCGGAATATATTTGTTTGTGTAAACCCTGTTCCTGCCTTAATCCTATGTTGTTTGACAATTCCTACTCTAGAAAGCAATGTTGTTCCCATTTCCTTGCTAAAAATAGGCCAGGCTGCTATGCTTCTTGGTCTCTGTCTTCTTGTTTTCTGTTTAAAATTAGGACTTATATGTTGGATACATGACATCGTAATGATTTTCTTGTTGGAATAAATGGGCCATTAGCTATCATTTTCTTCATTCGATTAAATGAATTGGAAGAGTCGATGAATTCCATTTGGAAAAGTCAGTTTGATGGGGAGAGTTCTGGAAGGCTACTTACGTGCTCAAACTTAAACATCTCAGCAGCAAAACTAGTCAAATATGATGTGATGTCTATATGTCCCAATTTTTCAGTCATCTATAAATCCAATAATTGACATACTGAAAAATCCCATCATAAACTGCCTCATGTTTCATGGAGTTAAAGGTTTCCACACTGCATTTCCTGCTCATAGCTCAGATACTAAACCCAAGTTCAGCTCTTGGCTCAAACAGCTGCAATTTCCCAGCCATCTTCAACTTTGGCGACTCGAATTCTGACACCGGTGGCTTCTCTGCTGCATTTGGCCAACTTCCTCCTCCCTATGGAGAGACATTCTTCCACGCCCCGGCCGGCCGCAACAGCGATGGCCGTCTCATCATCGATTTTATAGGTGTGTACCATTTTCTTGATTCTTGAAATTATATGTTTGTGTTGACAACTTATATTGTCACAGCTCAGAGCCTAAGGCTGCCTTATCTCAGCGCTTTTCTTGATTCTGTTGGCTCAAACTTCAGCCATGGAGCTAACTATGCCACTGCTACTGCAACCATAAGGCCTCAGAACTTATCCCTTTTCAGTGGAGGGTACAGCCCGATATCCCTCGATGTGCAGCAGGTCGAGTACTCGGATTTCGTGACAAGATCACAAGTTGTTAGAGAAAAAGGTTCTTACTCTAGCATATTTTCATGTCTGGCTGGTTTTCTCGCCTCATATTAGATTCATTCCTGTGAAGGGTTCTTCCGCAGCTTGCTGCCCGAGAAGGGCTACTTCTCCCGGGCTTTGTACACGTTCGACATAGGCCAGAACGACATCACCGCCGCCTATGATCTCGGCTTGACCACAGAGGAAGTCAAGGCACAAGTTCCTGATATGATAGGACAGTTCTCCTCTGCCATTAAGGTTTTAAGTTTTAACTCACCTTACTTCTTTCGGACAAACCTAAGGTCTTTTTTTTTCAACTTTTCGAGCATCTTAAAATCGTGTTAAAAGTCTTGTTTTGTGGAGCAGAAAATATACAGTTTAGGTGGGAGAACATTTTGGATACACAACACAGCACCATTAGGTTGTTTGACCTACGTTATTGATGCTCAAGCAGCTACTACACCGGAGGTTGATAGATATGGTTGTTTGATTCCTTTCAACGAGGCTTCACAGTATTTCAACGCGAAACTACACGAAGCCGTGTTGCAGCTGAGGGAGGAGCTCCCTCTTGCTGCAATCACATATGTTGATATCTACTCAGCCAAGTATGCTCTCATTAGCCAGGCAAAGAAACTAGGTGAGTAGTACTAAAAGATGCTGTCATTTGAGATTTATCGAGCTATGTTGAAAGTTCATCTGTGCAGGATTTGAGGATCCATTCCAAGTCTGCTGTGGCTATGGAGGGAAGTACAACTACAACAGATTTTCTAGGTGTGGGGACAAGACAGTTGTGAACGGGACAGAGGTCGTTCTTGCCAAGTCGTGCAAGGATCCATCCGTTTGGATCAACTGGGATGGGGTTCACTTCACAGAGGCAGCAAATAAGTGGATCTTTGATCAGATTGCAAACGGCTCGTTTTCAGATCCTCCGGTTTCAGTTGAATCCGCGTGCAACAGAAGCAGCTGAAGATGGCATTAGCCCTTCCTACAGTTGCATTGATCTCATGAGTTGTTGAATGCTAGGCATTTGTTAGTGTATTAGAGTTGTAATTTACCGAGTTTTATAGTAGCAACTTTGCGTCGCACTGCAGTATAAACCGCGATCTTTTCTTCTGTTCAGAGCGTTCCATTTTCCAGTTCAAAATGATAGTGAATCAGCAAAACCATAAGTGAATTATCTTCTTAAAAAGTCACATATCCACTTTGTGATGGAAATCACTACTTTGTAGTGAATGTGAAGCAAACTATTAGGCTACAAAGTGATATCGCAAACATTGCTGATTAATCATAATATTATTCATAAAGATTTCTGATTAGTCAAAATGGAAAACAACAAAATATTAGTCAATGATAAGGTTTGTCAGCTGTCTATTTTTCCCAGTTTCTCACTAATGACATATCACAATTAAAAAAAATAAAACAAAGTAAAACTTAGTGCTGACTATAATTTTGCCTAATCAAATCCTTAAATAGAATATTCAGCTTTAAACATTTTGTCAAAAAACCATCTCAGATTTCATGGAGTTTAAGGTGTATTCTCTGCTTATGATATTTCTTCTTCTGCCAAACTCAGTTGTTGGCTCAAACAAGTGCAACTTTCCAGCCATTTTCAACTTTGGCGACTCAAATTCAGACACCGGTGGCTTCTCAGCCGCATTCCGCCAAGCTCCCCCTCCCTACGGAGAAACATTCTTCCACTCCCCTGCTGGCCGTTGGAGCGACGGCCGTCTCATCATAGATTTCATAGGTCTGTGAATTTCCATATCATCACTAAGTATCCATTTTCTTGATTCTTGAAACTATACGTTTATGATTAGTGTTGCTTTTGTTACAGCTGAGAGTTTGGGATTGCCTTATCTCAGTGCTTTTCTTGATTCTGTGGGCTCAAACTTCAGCCATGGGGCCAACTTCGCAACTTATGCATCAACCATTAGGCCTCAGAACTTGTCCCTTTCTGCGGGAGGCTACAGCCCCATCTCCCTCGACGTGCAGCAAGTCGAGTACTCTGGTTTCATGACAAAATCTCAAGCTGTCAGAGAAAAAGGTGCCTATTTCATCATATGAAATGGTCAGAATTGGTCTGTTTTTGCCTATTTTTCATACTTCATTTCCGTGAAGGGATGTTCCTCGACTCTCTCCCGGAGAAGGACTACTTCTCCCAAGCATTGTACACATTCGACATAGGCCAGAACGACCTCACTGCCGGCTTGGATCTCAACTTGACGCTGGAAGAAATCAAGGCACAAGTTCCTGATATGATAGGACAGTACTCCTCTGTGATTAAGGTATGGACATTTTTTTCACTTGCTTATTTTGGAAAGTTTTCGAGCACAAGTGGAATCATGTTTTGTGAGGCAGGAAATATACAGGTTAGGAGGGAGATCATTCTGGATACACAACACAGCACCATTAGGCTGTTTTGCATATGTTCTTGATGCTCTAGCTGCCACTACACCAGAGGTTGACAGATACGGCTGCTTGATCCCATACAACGAGGTTTCACAGTTTTTCAACGTGAAACTATACGAAGCCGTGGTGATCCTGAGGGAGGAAATCCCTCTGGCTGCAATCACATATGTGGACATGTACTCAGCCAAGTATGATATCATCACTCAGGCAAAGGAGCTAGGTGAGTGAGTAGAAAAGCATGCTCATTTTTTCGATTTGTGCAGCTATGTTGAAGGGTGGTTGGTGCAGGATTTGAGGATCCATTCCGAGCATGCTGTGGGTACGGAGGGGATTACAACTACAGCCGGTATGCTAGATGTGGGAGCAAGGCAGTTGTGAATGGGACAGAGGTGGTGGTGGCTAAGTCCTGCAAGGATCCGTCTGCTTGGATCAGTTGGGATGGGCTCCACTTCACCCAGGCAGCTAGCAACTGGATCTTTGATCACATTGCCGATGGCTCGTATTCAGACCCTCCGCTTTCACTTGAATCCGCCTGCACCAGAAGCAACTCAACATGACATTACGCCTTCCAATTTGCTCCATTTTTTGTATTTTCAGTTGTTTCTTTGCAGCAAATACTTGGATTTCAGTTACGCCTTTCCTACTGTTTCAATCATCTACAAATTCAGACATCAGTGTCAAATTCTTTATGAAGAAATACTATACAGAAATTACATACAGGTAGAGCCCAAAATGGCAAAACGCACAAATTTTGTCTTGATAAAAACCAAGTCAAAGTCAATTTTGGATTGCTCGATCTAAGTGTCCACTTTGAAATTTTCAAAATAGTGAAATATTTTATTCAGTTTTGTTGACTTCTATCCAATGGGGTCTACCATTTTAACATCTCAATTCATACAAACAGTGTGACGTCTCATACTCCTCCGTTCCATAATGACAGAGTCATTTTGATATTTTGATAACTTCATAGTAATAGAGTCATTTCCCTTTATAGTAAAAGTCAACATATTTTTTCATGCATATTTTACTTTCTCTTACTTTTTTTGTCTCTGCATATCTCAATCTTTTTCATTTTCCACTTTATTCTCTCTTTACTTAACTCACCTAACATAATTTTTCTTAATTTCTGTGCCGAAAAGAATCGGATCCATTACTATGGAATGCATGGAGTAATATTCTACTGTTATTTCACTACAATCCACCACAAACGACAACCTCGCTCTTGACCTTGGCCTTGTTTAACAAATGTATTTAATTCCATACCCATCTAAAAGAAATTCAAATTGTAACATGCACAATTTTTTTTTTATTTTTAAATTTATTTACCAAATAGTACTATTAGAGAGAACTACAGAATTGAGTTGCTTCTAAAAATTATGGAGTTCAAATTCAGTGTACTCAAATTGAAATTGCATTTAATTGCCCTATTTCTTGTTCCAACCTCAACACTAGGTTCCAATAGCTGCAATTTTCCCGCCATTTTCAACTTCGGCGATTCCAATTCCGACACCGGCGGCCTATCTGCGGCGTTCGGCCAAGCTCCTCCTCCCAACGGAGCCACATTCTTCCACTCCCCCTCCGGCCGCTACTGTGATGGCCGCCTTCTAATCGATTTCATAGGTCTCGCTCTCTCTCCCTCTCTGTTTTTGGTAGTGGATTGATGATGATTAATCTGCTTTTGCTGCAGCTGAAAGTGTGGGATTGCCTTATCTCGATGCATTTCTGGACTCGATGGGAACAAATTTCAGGCATGGATGCAATTTTGCGACTGCTGGATCGACGATCAGGCGTCAGAACACAACCATTTGGCAGAGTGGGTATAGCCCCATCTCTCTCGACGTTCAACACCTCCAATTTTCGGATTTTCTAACAAGATCACAAAATTTTAGAGAAATAGGTGTGAATATTGGTATTCATTCTGCACTTTGGACATTGGTCATTTCTTCTCTTCTTGTTTGTTTTTTGCTGAAAAATGGAGCTTGATTCAAAATTAACACACAAGCTGAGATGATTTAACTGCATTTTCCCTTAAAAAAGGGTTGTTTCAGAACCTCTTGCCAGAAGAGGATTATTTCTCCCGAGCTTTATACACCTTCGACATAGGCCAGAATGACCTCACCGCCGGCTACAAACTCAACTTGTCGACTGAGGAAGTCAAGGCCTATGTTCCTGATGTGTTAGGCCAGCTCTCTCATGTAATCAAGGTAAGAAAACAACCGTAACCCTCCGCGGTTTAGCCCTCACCGTCGTTGATAATGGCTGTTTTACTGTTAAACAGCTGATTTATGGCCAAGGGGGGAGGACATTTTGGGTACACAACACAGGGCCAGTTGGTTGTTTGCCGTACGTCATGGACAGGTTCTTGGTCACTGCAGCGCAGATTGACAAACATGGCTGCTCGTCTCCATACAACGATGTCTCACAGTATTTCAACCTCAAAATGAGGGAGCTCGTCTTGCAGCTCAGGGACGAGCTCCCTGCAGCTGCAATCACGTATGTGGATGTTTACACGGTTAAGTATTCTCTCATCAGCCAAGCAAAGAAACTAGGTATGAGTTTCCCACTTTTTTTCTGTTTCTGCTGAGGGATCTGTGTTGATGAGAAAAATGGCAGGATTCGAGAATCCATTCGTTGCTTGCTGCGGCCATGGAGGGAAATACAACTACAATAGGTTCATCAAATGTGGTAGCAAGACCGTTGTCAATGGGACAGAGACTGTTCTTGCTGTTTCGTGCAAGGATCCCTCGACGAGGATCATTTGGGATGGGACACACTTCACCGAGGCAGCAAATAGGTGGATCTTCGATCAAGTTGTTGGTGGGGCGTTTTCGGACCCTCCTGTTTCGTTGAAGTTTGCTTGTAATAGGATGAATACCTCACAGAAGTAGCTGTGGTCATGTCATCAAACACAGATCTTGAAACATTGTTGCACAATGAATAAAATTTCACATTTCTTGCAGCCTTATTTTCGAAGTTCTGTTTATGAAGCATGAAACCTTAAATCTGTTAAAAAAATACCACATTTATAGAATACATCAGAAGCTACTTAGCAACTACTAAAGATTCATGGTTGTAATGGTTCAAATCAATTATCATCACAGTTATGTCATCCAAACTACCCCTACCAACAGCAAGATCAGCAAGCTTCTTGCATGTGGCTAGAAGCCCTCTCTCGTTCAAGAATATGTTCTCATTTTCTGGGAAACGAGTCTTCATCTTGGTCTTCTTCACCACTGAAATTCTCCTGGACTTGGCTGGAGGGCTTCCATCCTCATCTGCACTTCCTCTCTGTCGCATGCTGCCCATTTTCCGTCCACTGGGGTTTCGTATGCGTTGCTTCTTGGCACTTGAACACGACTGCATCACGACATCTACTGCTTCTTCATTGCTCACCTATCTCACCATTGCACAACACAAAAACAAGATTGCCGATGAGCAGCTGAATTTTTGCAAAACTACATCAAAATCACGATTTTCACTCACCTCTTCCCAGAGGCCGTCAGATGCTAAGAGGAGGTACTTCATATCCGGATCCAAGCATACAACCTTCGTGTCTGGTTCTGCCATCACCCAGTCCTTGAGATGAGCATCTCCAATGCTTCTGGAAACCGCAAGGGTCCCATGTACTCTCCAAGTACCGCGATGAATCTCCACATATCCACCCTATTTTGGCACATGATCATCAAATAAGCTCCAAAACTCATTTCAAGATTCACTAATTTTGTGCATAAGATCAGAAAAGGAAGGACTCATGAGAAGTAGAAATACTTTATCCTCTATTCGCCTTCGCTCCTCTTCTCGCATAGGTCTGTGGTCCGTCGTTAGAGCTTCTGCGGATCCACCTCCCATACACAAAACCGCTCTGCAGTCGCCCAAGTTCGAAACCACCATTTCCCTCCCATCAATCAGTGCAGTCACACAACAAGCACCACTATCCAGCCCCTGCAATTTCAGGGTAAAGATTGATATTTTTTTACAAATTGTTGATTTCATGAGTGAGAGTTGTGCAGAAACTCATCATATGTTCCATTTCAAGAAAAAGAAGAAAGATTACCTGTTTCAAGAATTCCTCATCTGTTTTCAGATAGCCTGCTTTACATGCTGCTTCTTTTTCTATGTTTTCTGAAATGCTTTCTAACATTTCAAAAATCTTTAGATGCAAATTCTCTGCCACAAAAGCTGCTGCTTTGCTTCCTCCATGCCCATCATACACTCCAAAGAATCTCTACATTTCAAAACACTATCACTTTCCAAAATCGCACACACACAGAGAAAGCTCCTATCACTGAAACAGCAAGAATCCACATGCCACCTAAATCCCAAGTCTCCTCACACCAAAAATCTATCTTCCCAATACATGAAAATCGACAAAAACCCAAAATCAAGAATCGATTTTTACACTTACCTTATCACCATTTGCAGAAGCAAAAACCTTGTAGGAATCTTCCATGAACTTCTTCTTCCCCTTCAATGAATAAACACCCACCCCAGAATCAGCAAAACAGCACACAGGATCATCGTAGGATTCCTCAAAATTGGGAATCTCTGACAACACAGCTGGGATCTCGATTCTGAGCGGCCGTTTTCTCTTCAAACTCGGGCCCCCGGCGATTACAGCTCCATCGTTCATTTCTTGGAAGATTTGAGCTCGAAAATTGTGAAATTGCGAATGGCGTAGTTTGGATTTTTAGCTCATATGATTGGGTGTAACGGTTAGGAATTTAGGTGGGGTCGAAAAACAGCATTTTTGTGGGAGTTTTTAAGGTTTGATTTTGATAAAGTCAGAGGTGATTGGTCGGAACTTTGAATGTTTGTTACAGAGCCGTTAGGGATTTGGAGATTATTTAATGAGCATATGATTACGTCAAACCTATATTCAATTTTTTTAATTATTAAATTTTTATAATTGTATATTGATGAAATTAAGTACGAAATTGAGAAAATTTGTATGCTGAAATGAAACTCTCAACTAAAATAAAATGGTAAGTGGAATATGTTTTAAACACTAGTATATGAGTACATATAACTGTAGAAATATTAGAATACTACAATTTTATTTTATTTTATTGGATTGGCAAAGTTATTTTTGCTCACAGTCGCTACACCATACACATGTCAATAAATTTAAAAAATTTTACTTTATTCAAATTATGTCATACGAGTAAGGTTTATTTAATCTTTTATGTCAAGTAGTACAAACTAAATAAATAATTAAAAGTATATTTTACTTCTGTCAATCAATCTTGAAATTTTCAATACTGAACTTGAGCTTATAACTTGATAACGATAACGATTAACAAACGAATTAATCTTTTGAATTTATCTAATTATTTGACATAGACAATGGTTCTAGATCTTGGCCGGCATCATTCCTCATTAATTCTTCAACTTTTTCATTGAATATAGCAACCTAGTTACTTGTTCAAATGCATGTCACAGTTTTAGTATTTTATCTTGTGAAGTAATTGACCCACTCAACTTTTTATACTAGCTAGGACTAGGACTCTAGGAGTATTATGCAGTGGTAGCAACTTACAAGATGATCTCCAATCCTACCAATCACACTCATTAATTAATTCTCAATCATCAAATACCCGGTTGTGCCTTAAATAGCTATCCCAAAACACTAAAAATTGCACCAAATTAGTATGTACTACAAATATACTCAAATGTGGCATCGTCATAAAGTAACGAAAACAAAATCAAAACTCAAAAGATGTCACACTAATGAATTGCCTCAATAAATATACCAAAAATTAATGAGCAACTCAAAACCATTAAAAAATACTACTCTATTTATCAATTATAAAATCATCATATATATTCATAATAGCTACCTCTAGATAATCAATCACTCTACTAATTCCCCAACCTCAACCAATAATACTTGATCCGATTAATACGGTGCAAGTCGATTCTTGATATATTACTCTCAAAATGTAACACTTCATCAAACAACTTCCTTTCTTCAATCCTAAACCACATCCCCTCAAAAACCATGCAAAACCAAATCTCATCACCAACCCTCCTCTCAAAACCAATCTAATCCAACACTATGCAAAGAAATCCCACTCAACCCATGAATCTCATCACCCCACCATGCAAGGCAACCCTCCTCCTCCTCCTCATTCTCCTCCTCCTCCATCTCCATCTCCACCCCACAAACTCCGAGATCCAAACCTTCCACCTCCACTCCGACACCCGCCCCTTCATCCTCTTCCAAGACTTCGGCTTCACCTCCCCCGGCTTCATCTCCATCTCCGTCTCCTCCATCTCCATCTCCTCCTACCCCACCCTCCTCTCCTCCATCGGCTGCTACTACGCCCCCTCCCCCGCCCGCCCTGCCCTCGAGCAAGCCCTCCTCCAACACACCTGCATAAACTCCGACCCCTTCGTCTTCCCCATCTTCACCCTCAACGACCCACTCAAACACTTCAACCAAACCATCCTCATCTCCATCCCCGATCTATACTTCATCTTCTTCCTCAACTGCGCCCACAACTCCTCCGTCTCAATGACCCTAAATCTCGAAACCTACAACGTTAAACCTAATGGCGATCTTGATTTCATTGATGACCAATTCGCCAATCTCCCCACAACCCTTTTCCTCTTCTCCTTCATCTATCTCTCCTTCCTCCTCGCTTGGTCTTATTACTGCAACAAAAACAAACAATTCGTGAGAAAAATCCATGAAGTCATGGCCCTTTTGCTCTTCTTTAGGGTTTTTGAGCTCCTTTTCCATGCCTGCAGCCAGCACCGGATCAGGCAGATTGGATCTCCCCACTTGTGGAAAACATTGTGGCTTTTTATTTATTTTATTAGAAATGTTTTGTTTATACATGTGATCATGCTAATTAGGGCCGGATGGTCACTTTTTAGACCTAATTTGCAAAATTTGCAAATTAGGGCTATTTTTGTAACCGTTGGGCTTCAATTTGTTGCTAGTACTTGCTTTGTTTTAAGTAATGGACTAGGCACCTCGAGCAGCAGCTACGGGTTATGGACAGTGACTTACTACGCTCTGGACTTCATATGTTGTGTCATCATGACCTTGCCGGTGAGCCCGTCTATCGACAACGTGGTGGTGAGTGAAAAGATAGAGGAGAAGGAGGATAAGAAGTGGGTGTACAAGAGGGCTTATGAGAGCTTTGCATTGGCGCTTTATATCTATGTTGGGTTTACTAGGCTTGGAATGTTCTTGATTAGGTCTATCACGAGTTATAATATGTGGGGTTTGAGCATTGCCTTGGAGTTGACGATTGAGCTTATATTTTATGGTGTTGTGTATTCGATGTTTTGGCCTAGTGAGAGGTATGATTATGTTGTTCTTGAGGATAGGGAGGAGGATCATGGTGGTAATGCTAGTTTGGCTGATTTGAGGTTGATGGAGTTTTGAATGTTGATGTAAAGACTGAATTTTTATGATAATGATTCTTGTGATTTCTTGTGGTTGTGATTGTAGATGTTGCTGTTTGTAGATAAGTGGGAGTTTTGAGGCTTGGTGTCATGTTTTTGGGCCATAATGAATTGTGTTTTACTTAGTTTCTTGTTTAACTAAAGTTTTGAAGTAGATGTAATTTAATGGTTGTTTATTGTGTGCATAATTAAGTCCAAATTCGAACTTTGGTTGTGGGACTTTTATGTTATTAAAGATTCGATCTTTTGAAATGAATTGGCAGTGAGTTTCACTAAATGTGATTAATTTAAGGTCAGAGCTTTGGAGTTGATGAAATTTTGTTGTTGCTTTTATCGTACATAAGTGCGAAATGGAGCTTTGAATGTGAAACTTAGTTATTAAACACTCGATCTTTATGTTATTTGGTTGAAATAAATGTATAATTCTATTATTTTTTTTGTATCTTGTGTACATAGCTAAAATTTATGCAGAAGAAGTCGGCTTAGTAATAAAATGTTAATTGCTTTTAGACGATGATTTAACAGATTCTTGAAGTTAATTATTTGTTGGTATACATATGAGACAGAATGAAGG
>JAOWBI010018758.1:0-10010 GCA_028566235.1 Salvia elegans | reverse complement strand
GGGTTAGGCCTTATTGGGTTGGGTCGTTATCAGGTTGACCCGATAACGACCCAATCCGCACGATTTGCCACCCCTAGGATTACACAATCAAACATATTTTAATTTTTAAAGCCTGAAATTATTTTTTTAGAAATAATAATGAAAAGGAAATGTGTAATTTTCAAATTAAAATCATTTCTAAACTTTTTTTGTCTCCATTAAAAGGCACTGGAAATTGTAAAAGCTAAAAGCTAAGACTGGAGTGAAACCTCACATCACTTGAGAATATGAAAATTGTATCCATACTCTGATTTCCATTCCCCAACGTCTAATTTCTCTTAATAAATGATTTTATATTTGAAGGTCAGTTCTTTCATATGTTGACCTGCCTTCTTTTTTTGCTATATCTTGTTTTGCATATGCCATGCCAATTTATGTTTAGAGAACTTCAGCTCCTGTAGGCATTTCTTCTGGAATCTTCAAGTACCCATACTTTGTATAGTACATCATTTTTCAGCGTGAAGTCTCGTTATATGCAAATTCACTCTTTATTGTCTAACCGCATAACTATATTAAATTAGGATTTTTAGATCTAGTTTTTTATGATGAGATACGCAAATTTATAAATTATTTTCGCCTTCATCACGAGTCTATTTTAATTCATCCCAAGGCAAATAAATCATACTAACATATTATAAAGATTTAACTTCATTCCAAAATATATTACTTCATTCTAGTAGGTCTTTACTTCATTCCAATAGGATTATTACTTCATTCCAGTACGTAATGGCTGTTTCGCCGTCGCGTATCATTCTTTCTCTCTACAATGTCTATTACCGCCGCCACGACGCTGACAACAAAATAGAATGATAGCCTAATTTAATGGTGTAATAAACACATGGAATGATGTAATAAACTATTTGTATGAAGTATGTGTAGAAGCATTTGAATAACTACTGGAATGGAGGAAAAACCTTATGCAATGAAGTAATAACGTTTCTGAATGAAGTAATAAACCCACTGGAATAAATTATTTTTTTTTAAAGTGAATAAGGTAAAAATCAAGATCAACAAATTTGAATGAAGCATGTGTTGAATCATTTAAAAACTTACTGGAAGGAAGTAAAAAAATGTTGTAGTTTCAAGGTATTACGTACCGAATGAAGTAATAAACCTAATACAATGAAGTAAAATGAGGTTGTAATGAAGACCGAAATAATATACACAACGGCGCATCTTATTAAAAAAGCTAGATCTAATGATCCTACATTGATCTCTTGTTCAATTTTTAAAATTGATTCGACATTAATCACAACTCTAAATCGAAGCCCATCATAGCCCTCACTAGAAATAAAAGAGGAACAATTTAAAAAAACAAACAAACAATTGAACTTCGATTTCACTAAAGAACTCATATTTCTAGCATTGGAGGCTTATTTTGAAAATTAAAAGATCAGTATCATATCATTTGGAACAACTCAAAATCTAACTAACATTGCCGTGTAAGTAACTGAGATCTACTGCACATTTTTTAAAAAAATTTCACTCGAAAGTTACATTTAAAAAAAATAAAAATATGATTATTTTATTCTATTCAACATTGAATCAAAATATATGTTTCGGTATGATTTACGGAGTGGATCGCCTATACATATATTCAATTGACAAAAAAAAACGAAAATTGTAGGAGTAAAATACACATCACACGCGTGTATATATACATACACAAATCCACGATCTGTATCTATCACCTTCTTCCCAATAAAGCATCACTAAATCAATTTGTCCCCTTTCTACTCCGATGGACTTCTTCAAATCAGTCTTCTCGGAGCCCACCCCCTCCCCCAACCCTTCCCCACCCACAACTCCCACCTCTCCCGCCCCATCTTGGGGAATCGGATCCACCCTCCTCAAAACCATAGCCTCAAAATCCGAATCCTTAATCGACAACTACTACAAAGATCTCCAGGAATTCAGCTCCGGCATCAAGAAAGAAACCTCCGTCATCCGCCAAGCCGCCACCCGCGCCGTCCAAGACCTCCCCGCCCGCCTCGAGTCCGGCGCCGCCATCGCCCAGGAGTCGCTCGAGGCCGTGGGTCAGGCGATTGACAACGTAGGCTCCACAGTCTCCGACATAATCGGTAAGGATTTGAACTTTGCCTCAAATGATAGTCATTTGGATCAGGGCGAGGATGACAATAGCGTAGGAATTAGTGCTAGCCGTGATGCGGGATTGGGTTTTAGTGCTAGTGTTAAGCCCTATAGTAGGATTGATGCGATGGTTCGCGCCGTGCAATGTGATATCCGTACTTATATTGATGAAGTGGAGGAGAGTGGCTTTGCCGATTGGAGGTTGGGGTTTGTGTTGGAGGAGAGGAGGGAGGAGATTGAGGGGCTGCTCGGAGAGGAGGGCGCGGTTGCTGAGATTTACGGCGAGGTTGTGCCGGTTAAGGTTGATGAGGAGACGTTTTGGTGCAGGTACTTTTATCGGGTTGATAGGGTTGTGAGAGCGGAGGAGGCCAGATTGAGGATGGTGAAGAGGGCCATTTCGGGGGAGGAAGAGGAGGAATTGAGTTGGGATGTCGATGACGATGAGGAGGAGGATAATGGTGAATGTAGGTTTAGAGATGAGTTGAAGGAGGGTGAGGAGAAGGCGGAGGACAAGGGAAAAGGGGTGGAAGGTTTGGGGGATGGAGATGAAGAAAAGGAAGGAGGAAGGGATGGCGAGGGTGGTGGTGTGTCGGGTGTAAAGGATGAAAATGAGAGTTTGGGGGGGAGATCAGTGTGCAATGAGAAGGAGGCTTCATCAGATGGGAAGCTAGGGAGTGATATCTCGATCATCTCAAGCCAACGGTCATCACACGCGGATGATCTTGGATGGGACGAGATTGAAGATATTAGGAGTGGTGATGAGAGCAATGTTGATGTTGGGAAGAAGTTGGTTGCTGCGGAGGAGGAAGACGATGAAGAGCTAACTTGGGATATTGAAGATGATGATGACCACCATGTTTAACCTGTCATGTGAATGATATAGTAATGTATTCTGCCAAATGTTGATAACACTATGCAGTCTAGCTCTTTATGCACCTTTTAATGCTTCCATTCTATTCTTAACATTGTGTATATCCCATTTTGGAATATAATCGTGTCAGGATTCGAACCGTGACTCATTTCTTGATCATATATCATGTTAAATCTTCGACCTATGTTTTTGTTGCTAGTATTCAGATGATGCACTGAATATGACTTACTGTTGATGGACATATTAATGTGCAATTTCATGCGTGAAAAAGGAGTTTCCTTTATCTATTCATGTTATCACATGCTATAGTTAAGGGAGTCTTATGTAATGTATATAGATTGATCAAAGCTAAGATTGAAATGTTGATTACACCTTCCAAATTGTAAATTGAGCCACACTTGTGAGCGCGGTGAGCTCAACAAAGCCAAGGGGAGGAGGGTGCAGCAGAGGGGGAGGAAGACGGGGGAGGATGAGGAGAAGGGTTGACATACTCCTCTGTAATAAGCATTTCCAGTAGTAAAAAAATCGTATCTTGATAAAGAGGAGTAAATTAAAGAATTTAGATTGAAGGCAATGGTCAGATGATAAATTGATACCATTTGTTAATACAAAGTTCTGAAATGAAACGCTTTCTATCTATGAAGATATGGCAACTGTGATAGAGTTTCCGACTTGTAGGCAAAATAAGGAGCATATGATACAACATTTATCCAGCGACAATGGATTCTAAACGAAGTACTATATCCTTTGCTTCACAAATTTCTAAGGAATACAGTAACAAAAAGTTAGGGCCATATTGTGAATTCTTTATTCACACATGTAAATTGGGATAATATTTTGTTCGAGAACACAACTCAAGTGCAGTGAAGTTAACATTTTCACAGTTTCCACATCAACCAAAACAAAATACTTCAATTATCTAAACACATAGCAGCATCTATGCACTAGTAATTAGAGTGTGGCCTCAGTTATCTTGTTTCAGCATCCGCAGAATGGTAAGGAACAGGTTGAGAACATCGAGATAAAGGGTGACCGACGCCCAGATGTACTCGTCATATGTGAAGCGCTTGATTAGGTTCTCAGTATCATAAACAATGTATCCTGAGAAGATTATGGCACTGATCGCGCTGTAGACAGCGACAGAGGTAGATCCCAATGGGTAGACCATCTGCATTTACCACAGTGGAATACAGTTTAACACAGCTAATTCCAACATATGGAAAGAAAGCGAGAGCAAAAGAGAGGAAATACCTGAATAAAACCGGTCAAGATCAAGATGAACAGGCTAGTAAACAAGATTGGTCCCAGAAAGCTGAAGTCTTTTCCTTTCTTAGCAGCCCAGAAGGTGTAGCCAGTCAGTGCTGAAACTACAGCTGAAGTCAATATCAAGGCTTCGAGCACAAGTCTTCCTGTACATGATGGCAGAGTAGGAAGAAGGATTAGACAAACAAACACCCTGTGTCGAACTCCACCGATTTTCTAGTAAGCTACCAACCTTCAGTGTTAGCACAGCTCACTCCAACAGTTAGACTCATAGAAGCAGTGAAGAGCCCGAGGAAAACCAAGTTCAATGGATGCTTCTGGCGATAGATATGGAGTGGCCACAACACTGACATTCAAATCAAATGTCTGTTAAAAGACACATAACAGAAACATATATTAAATTCAATGTTGTGTGATGCAATTGCTCCTCTGTACTGGATAGACATCATATCAGAACAATCATATTTCGTAGGTAAGAATGTTCCAGTCAGATAGAGAAATGCATTGCACAACATAAACCTCGTGTAAATTGAAGAAATGGTCACTTAATCCTAGTTATTTGTAAATAACAAAACATGTTTAGCTAACAGTTTGCAATATGTATCAAGATACTAGTATACTCATGTTAACTTCGTACACATTTTTATCAATCTAACAAAAAACAATAGTAATACATTGATACCGAAAATCATGATTTGTGAATTATAGCCTACAGGTGAAGGAAAAGCCATAATTCAGTACGTACTGAATTATGGCTTTTCCTTCACCTGTAGGCTATAATTCACAAATCATGATTTTCGGTATCAATGTATTACTATTGTTTTTTGTTAGATTGATAAAAATGTGTACGAAGTTAACATGAGTATACTAGTATCTTGATACATATTGCAAACTGTTAGCTAAACATGTTTTGTTATTTACAAATAACTAGGATTAAGTGACCATTTCTTCAATTTACACGAGGTTTATGTTGTGCAATGCATTTCTCTATCTGACTGGAACATTCTTACCTACGAAATATGATTGTTCTGATATGATGTCTATCCAGTACAGAGGAGCAATTGCATCACACAACATTGAATTTAATATATGTTTCTGTTATGTGTCTTTTAACAGACATTTGATTTGAATGTCAGTGTTGTGGCCACTCCATATCTATCGCCAGAAGCATCCATTGAACTTGGTTTTCCTCGGGCTCTTCACTGCTTCTATGAGTCTAACTGTTGGAGTGAGCTGTGCTAACACTGAAGGTTGGTAGCTTACTAGAAAATCGGTGGAGTTCGACACAGGGTGTTTGTTTGTCTAATCCTTCTTCCTACTCTGCCATCATGTACAGGAAGACTTGTGCTCGAAGCCTTGATATTGACTTCAGCTGTAGTTTCAGCACTGACTGGCTACACCTTCTGGGCTGCTAAGAAAGGAAAAGACTTCAGCTTTCTGGGACCAATCTTGTTTACTAGCCTGTTCATCTTGATCTTGACCGGTTTTATTCAGGTATTTCCTCTCTTTTGCTCTCGCTTTCTTTCCATATGTTGGAATTAGCTGTGTTAAACTGTATTCCACTGTGGTAAATGCAGATGGTCTACCCATTGGGATCTACCTCTGTCGCTGTCTACAGCGCGATCAGTGCCATAATCTTCTCAGGATACATTGTTTATGATACTGAGAACCTAATCAAGCGCTTCACATATGACGAGTACATCTGGGCGTCGGTCACCCTTTATCTCGATGTTCTCAACCTGTTCCTTACCATTCTGCGGATGCTGAAACAAGATAACTGAGGCCACACTCTAATTACTAGTGCATAGATGCTGCTATGTGTTTAGATAATTGAAGTATTTTGTTTTGGTTGATGTGGAAACTGTGAAAATGTTAACTTCACTGCACTTGAGTTGTGTTCTCGAACAAAATATTATCCCAATTTACATGTGTGAATAAAGAATTCACAATATGGCCCTAACTTTTTGTTACTGTATTCCTTAGAAATTTGTGAAGCAAAGGATATAGTACTTCGTTTAGAATCCATTGTCGCTGGATAAATGTTGTATCATATGCTCCTTATTTTGCCTACAAGTCGGAAACTCTATCACAGTTGCCATATCTTCATAGATAGAAAGCGTTTCATTTCAGAACTTTGTATTAACAAATGGTATCAATTTATCATCTGACCATTGCCTTCAATCTAAATTCTTTAATTTACTCCTCTTTATCAAGATACGATTTTTTTACTACTGGAAATGCTTATTACAGAGGAGTATGTCAACCCTTCTCCTCATCCTCCCCCGTCTTCCTCCCCCTCTGCTGCACCCTCCTCCCCTTGGCTTTGTTGAGCTCACCGCGCTCACAAGTGTGGCTCAATTTACAATTTGGAAGGTGTAATCAACATTTCAATCTTAGCTTTGATCAATCTATATACATTACATAAGACTCCCTTAACTATAGCATGTGATAACATGAATAGATAAAGGAAACTCCTTTTTCACGCATGAAATTGCACATTAATATGTCCATCAACAGTAAGTCATATTCAGTGCATCATCTGAATACTAGCAACAAAAACATAGGTCGAAGATTTAACATGATATATGATCAAGAAATGAGTCACGGTTCGAATCCTGACACGATTATATTCCAAAATGGGATATACACAATGTTAAGAATAGAATGGAAGCATTAAAAGGTGCATAAAGAGCTAGACTGCATAGTGTTATCAACATTTGGCAGAATACATTACTATATCATTCACATGACAGGTTAAACATGGTGGTCATCATCATCTTCAATATCCCAAGTTAGCTCTTCATCGTCTTCCTCCTCCGCAGCAACCAACTTCTTCCCAACATCAACATTGCTCTCATCACCACTCCTAATATCTTCAATCTCGTCCCATCCAAGATCATCCGCGTGTGATGACCGTTGGCTTGAGATGATCGAGATATCACTCCCTAGCTTCCCATCTGATGAAGCCTCCTTCTCATTGCACACTGATCTCCCCCCCAAACTCTCATTTTCATCCTTTACACCCGACACACCACCACCCTCGCCATCCCTTCCTCCTTCCTTTTCTTCATCTCCATCCCCCAAACCTTCCACCCCTTTTCCCTTGTCCTCCGCCTTCTCCTCACCCTCCTTCAACTCATCTCTAAACCTACATTCACCATTATCCTCCTCCTCATCGTCATCGACATCCCAACTCAATTCCTCCTCTTCCTCCCCCGAAATGGCCCTCTTCACCATCCTCAATCTGGCCTCCTCCGCTCTCACAACCCTATCAACCCGATAAAAGTACCTGCACCAAAACGTCTCCTCATCAACCTTAACCGGCACAACCTCGCCGTAAATCTCAGCAACCGCGCCCTCCTCTCCGAGCAGCCCCTCAATCTCCTCCCTCCTCTCCTCCAACACAAACCCCAACCTCCAATCGGCAAAGCCACTCTCCTCCACTTCATCAATATAAGTACGGATATCACATTGCACGGCGCGAACCATCGCATCAATCCTACTATAGGGCTTAACACTAGCACTAAAACCCAATCCCGCATCACGGCTAGCACTAATTCCTACGCTATTGTCATCCTCGCCCTGATCCAAATGACTATCATTTGAGGCAAAGTTCAAATCCTTACCGATTATGTCGGAGACTGTGGAGCCTACGTTGTCAATCGCCTGACCCACGGCCTCGAGCGACTCCTGGGCGATGGCGGCGCCGGACTCGAGGCGGGCGGGGAGGTCTTGGACGGCGCGGGTGGCGGCTTGGCGGATGACGGAGGTTTCTTTCTTGATGCCGGAGCTGAATTCCTGGAGATCTTTGTAGTAGTTGTCGATTAAGGATTCGGATTTTGAGGCTATGGTTTTGAGGAGGGTGGATCCGATTCCCCAAGATGGGGCGGGAGAGGTGGGAGTTGTGGGTGGGGAAGGGTTGGGGGAGGGGGTGGGCTCCGAGAAGACTGATTTGAAGAAGTCCATCGGAGTAGAAAGGGGACAAATTGATTTAGTGATGCTTTATTGGGAAGAAGGTGATAGATACAGATCGTGGATTTGTGTATGTATATATACACGCGTGTGATGTGTATTTTACTCCTACAATTTTCGTTTTTTTTTGTCAATTGAATATATGTATAGGCGATCCACTCCGTAAATCATACCGAAACATATATTTTGATTCAATGTTGAATAGAATAAAATAATCATATTTTTATTTTTTTTAAATGTAACTTTCGAGTGAAATTTTTTTAAAAAATGTGCAGTAGATCTCAGTTACTTACACGGCAATGTTAGTTAGATTTTGAGTTGTTCCAAATGATATGATACTGATCTTTTAATTTTCAAAATAAGCCTCCAATGCTAGAAATATGAGTTCTTTAGTGAAATCGAAGTTCAATTGTTTGTTTGTTTTTTTAAATTGTTCCTCTTTTATTTCTAGTGAGGGCTATGATGGGCTTCGATTTAGAGTTGTGATTAATGTCGAATCAATTTTAAAAATTGAACAAGAGATCAATGTAGGATCATTAGATCTAGCTTTTTTAATAAGATGCGCCGTTGTGTATATTATTTCGGTCTTCATTACAACCTCATTTTACTTCATTGTATTAGGTTTATTACTTCATTCGGTACGTAATACCTTGAAACTACAACATTTTTTTACTTCCTTCCAGTAAGTTTTTAAATGATTCAACACATGCTTCATTCAAATTTGTTGATCTTGATTTTTACCTTATTCACTTTAAAAAAAAATAATTTATTCCAGTGGGTTTATTACTTCATTCAGAAACGTTATTACTTCATTGCATAAGGTTTTTCCTCCATTCCAGTAGTTATTCAAATGCTTCTACACATACTTCATACAAATAGTTTATTACATCATTCCATGTGTTTATTACACCATTAAATTAGGCTATCATTCTATTTTGTTGTCAGCGTCGTGGCGGCGGTAATAGACATTGTAGAGAGAAAGAATGATACGCGACGGCGAAACAGCCATTACGTACTGGAATGAAGTAATAATCCTATTGGAATGAAGTAAAGACCTACTAGAATGAAGTAATATATTTTGGAATGAAGTTAAATCTTTATAATATGTTAGTATGATTTATTTGCCTTGGGATGAATTAAAATAGACTCGTGATGAAGGCGAAAATAATTTATAAATTTGCGTATCTCATCATAAAAAACTAGATCTAAAAATCCTAATTTAATATAGTTATGCGGTTAGACAATAAAGAGTGAATTTGCATATAACGAGACTTCACGCTGAAAAATGATGTACTATACAAAGTATGGGTACTTGAAGATTCCAGAAGAAATGCCTACAGGAGCTGAAGTTCTCTAAACATAAATTGGCATGGCATATGCAAAACAAGATATAGCAAAAAAAGAAGGCAGGTCAACATATGAAAGAACTGACCTTCAAATATAAAATCATTTATTAAGAGAAATTAGACGTTGGGGAATGGAAATCAGAGTATGGATACAATTTTCATATTCTCAAGTGATGTGAGGTTTCACTCCAGTCTTAGCTTTTAGCTTTTACAATTTCCAGTGCCTTTTAATGGAGACAAAAAAAGTTTAGAAATGATTTTAATTTGAAAATTACACATTTCCTTTTCATTATTATTTCTAAAAAAATAATTTCAGGCTTTAAAAATTAAAATATGTTTGATTGTGTAATCCTAGGGGTGGCAAATCGTGCGGATTGGGTCGTTATCGGGTCAACCTGATAACGACCCAACCCAATAAGGCCTAACCC
>JAOWBI010018593.1:0-15877 GCA_028566235.1 Salvia elegans | reverse complement strand
AGAACAGTGTTCTCTGGTCTTTTCAGTGATAATCTAAGGACTACTAAGTAACAACTACAAATCAAGGAAAGATAACATAGAATTTCAAATACTATCAAAACACAAGAAATTGCACTAAATTTGGTGGGGTTTTCCATATCAGATTACAAAATTCCAGCATGAGAATTTAATCAGACAGGGATAACTGTAAAAATTTTGTTCTCATCATTGATGGAATCCCCATAAACAATCAGTAATGATATCAAACCAATAAAAATGATATTCTGCATGATACTGTGCAAATGAAGCCTCAGTTCGTCCTAGTCAAATGAAATCAACATCACTAATGTTGAATTTCAGGTTAGATACATGTTAACATCACAGGCTTTTTCAATTACATGCAATTTAAGCAAATATGTATGAAAAAATTTATTTTAGGGTATAAGCGATTGTAAAGAATCAGTGTTCTCTGTTCTTTTCAGTTATTATCAATGGATTAATAAGTAAAAACTAGGAAAGATATTATAGAACTTAAAATTAGATCACAGACTCTTCAGGCAGGGATAACTGTGATTGATCATCCTCAAGCTTACACAAGTATGATTTAGAAATTAATTTCAAAACACGAGTAGGAATGATTTGGTTGGGGTATCCCATGTCAGAGTACAAATTTTCAGCATAAGAATTTAATCAGACAGGGATAACTGTAAAATTATTGCTCTCATCATTCATGGAATCCCAAAATCAGTCAATATTCAATAACGATATTAAACCAACAAAAATGACGCTATTTTTCTAGATATGAAGCCTCAGTTCGTCCTAGTCAAATGAAATCAACATCACTAATGTTGAATTTCAGATTAGATACATGTTAACATCACAGGCTTTTTCGATTAGATAAAAATATAAAACGGTTAAAATAAAAATGAGCAAATTAATAAATTATATACGAAAAATGAAATATAAAAAATGAAAAAAAAAACGAGTTCCAGAAGCATCAGATCTTCCTATTCAGATGGAGTGTCATCATACTCAAAAATAATCGAGCATTCCACTCAAAAGAGTACATCATTTGCCCCATTAAGGAAATTGAGTAAAAACATATACCGTTGGAAGATAGAATGAGGAGGAAGGCCGTCCCTGCGACAAATACTCCTACTCCAGGGACGGATGTAAGCCAATCCGGCCGAGATCTCCGAGCGATGAAACTCCTCAATTTTCTCTACGGCCGATTCAACCAGCAAGGTTCTATCGGGCAGCGTGGAGAGGCGATGTAGAAATCGGCGGAAGACAGGATTAGGGTTTGAAAGGAGAGGAGACATTTCAAACCTGATGAGAAAAAGGTGAGAGAGATGAGCTTATATACAGATGTAACACTGAAGTTGTTTTGTGATATTTATAGAGTATGGTGGCTACGTTGCAATATTGAGGTTTTCAGCTAGGGCACATATTTCATTTTGTTGGGCTGCCCTTTTTTATTTTTTTGTTAACTAGTATCCTACCCTTACTCGACACAGACTTAGATAGTTTAAATATTAATTTGAGGTTATAAATTAATTAAATGAAATTAAAAACACTATCATTACATAAATATTGTATCAAAATGTATATAATAGTACAACATTGAAATAAACATGAAACTATTAATCACAAAATATAATATTCCAATATTTTTATATAAGATAAAAATCTATCACAATAAAAAAAATAAACAAAAGAGTAACTACTCATAAGATTTAGAAAATTTATTTATAAACTACATTCACTTTTAAATTAAATGAATATCATTAAAGTTCTTTGTCTGTAAATGGATTCTGATACGACGTGGAGAGTGGTTTGGCCAAATACGAGTCAGCAGAACGGTCCCTCAAATGATGGCTGGCTTGGTCAGCTATGCCAGCTAACCGATGGAGAGGTATGGGAGAGACAAATCAGCAGATTGTTAGAGCATCCACAGCTCCGGCCCGGATTCAGGCTCCAAGTCCCCTCCACGTCATCATTCCCCTAAATTTGAGTCCCATGCCACAACTCCTCTAACCCTGCAAACCCCATCCCAGACCACAACTATTAAATTGCACTATTCACAACTTCAATCTATTTTACTTGTAAAGATTGAAAACGTTGAATAATTATACTACGAAAAATTCATTTGTAATTCAAAAATAATAAATTATAAACTAAAAAAAATTAAAAATTAGAACATAAAAAAAAAGCGAAAAAAAATGCAAAAAAAATTAAAAAATAAAAATTAAAAAGTCAAAGGGGGGAGCTCCGTCGCCCCTCTCCCCTCTCCCTCCGCTCCCCCTCCCTCTTCTTCCTCTTCTAAATGCAAAAAAAAGTTAGAAATTGAGGCCCCGGGACCGGCCCGAACCCCCTCCAACGCAGGTCGGGACGCAACGGGTCACGGCCCCGGAAGCTCCATCGTCGGGTCAGGCTGACCCCGGGGGCGGCCACAGGACACGACTGCGTCACCGGGCACGGCCCAGGCCGGAAAAATGCTCCCTCCATCGCATCAGGCCGCGGGCAGGGACCCAGGTGCAGTCCGGCCCGCGGCGTTAGTGATGCTCTTAGGTTGTTATTTCAACATCTTTATTCCTATTTTGTGGCATTAGTTTTCTTATAAACAGAGAGGACCGAAACGTTGAAAAGCATCTTGGGAAAATATAAGAAATAAAACGGTACTTAGACGGTGGCCTCCAGCGTGAGGATTGGCCTCCTACGTGAGGATTATTTTCTTGAATTTCTTTTGCTCTATTAATTCTCATTGTGTCAGTTTATGTTCTTTAAATCTTAGAGCTTCTTTCTAGTTTATGTTCTTGTTCATTTGTCTCTGGTCTTTACTCCTATCAAATTCACTCACATCACTTATAAACATCACCTATAAAAGAAGATTTCAATTAATAATTCCAATTTAGTTTAATATTAAATAATTTAAATGTTAGATTGAATCAAAAGAAATGTGATCGAATTTGAGGAATTGAGAAAAAAGAGTAGAATATAAAAAATTAAGATGATATATGTTGCAAATGAAATTAAGTAATTTATTGATATCTAAATTAATTTATTTGAGGAATAGAGAAAAAAAAAAGTAGAATATAAAAAAAAAGATATATCTGTTGCAAATGAAATAAATACTTCATTCGTCCCACCCAAGATGTTCACATTCTTGAGTGACACTGAATTTAAGGAAGAGTTGTTAGGTTATAATAAGAAGAGAGAAAAAAGTAGTCAAATATTAAATGAGGAAAGCTAAGAGAGAGATTTATTTCTAAATATAAAAAGTGGATATCTTGAGTGGGACAAAATAAAAGAAAAAGTAAAGTGGGACGAAAGAAGTAAAATTTATTGATATCTGGATTAAATTGAGTAATCTCTTTGTGCTATTTAAAACATCACACACACAAAGATGTGTACACTTCTTAATAGTATAGAGTACATTTCATTTATCCAATATGAATATAAGCTTTAGGAGATTTGAAACAAACTTTACACATGTGAGAGCACAGTGTCGAAGCTCTTTCTCATTCATCTCTTGCATTCGAGCCTTCAAAGATTTGAAGAAAATGATAAGACCACGTGATTGTCCAAACTTTACACTCGTGAGAGTTTGCATTTATGCTCCCACACTGTCGAAGCTCTTTCCCATTCATCTCTTGCATTCAAGCCTTCAAAGATTTGAAGAAAATGATAAGACCACGTGATTGTGCAAACTTTACACACGTGAGAGTTTGCATTTCCGTTCCCACACCGTCGAAGCTCTTTCCCATTCATCTCTTGCATTCGAGCCTTCAAATATTTGAAGAAAATGATAAGACCACGTGATTGTCCTTCTATAGAAGAATATTGAGATCATTACCAGTACTCATGCACAAATGCATATTTGTTGTGATCGTCAACTGCACATTAATTTGACATTGTCCGCTTTGGATGGAGCTAAAGGACTCAAACTAATTGGGGTGTGGACAATATTTATATACTACTTCCAACTTCCTTGGACAACACTTGGTTCCAACTTCTTCACTCACCTGATGTGGGATGGGTTTGTACCCAACAAAATCGAGAACACACAATCAACACATTGAGACATTACGGGCCTAACTCGAACATGAGTTGTCCTGGGCCCCACTTGAACATGGGTCATCCAGGCTTGACCCAAAGCCACCTGGTAAAACCGAGACCACATTGGGAACACACAATCAACACATCGAGACACTACGGACCCAACTCGAACTTGAGTTGTCTTGGGCCCCACTCGAACATGGGTCATCCAGGCCCAACCCAAAGCCACCTGGGCTCTAATACAAGTTGTTGGGATCATCGACTGCACGTTAGTTTGATATTATCCGCTTTCGATGGAGCCAAGTCTGCACGGATTTATTTTTGGATCACCCAAAATTAAAGACCTCAAATGACTCATTCGATGTGGGAATTTTGCAATATTTTAAGAGAAAAGTACAATACAGAAGAATTATAGAGAAGCAACTTTCAAACAATGTGCATGTTTAAAGTGACAAAGATTTGTGGAATGATGAGAATCAAAATATGCGTATTTATCATGCTTAACTGTCGAATGCAAAATATCTTCGTATCTTATTCATGGATCAAAATGGCACAACCGGTGTAAAGCACACTGTAAAAAAATAAATAAAATGTAATGAATCTATTACATAATAATAATGTGACATTCTATTTAAATATATGATCAAGCCGAACTGATTCCTTTTGATGCAAATTATCAATAATCGAATGCAAATCAGATACACTACTCGATTAAAATAACATTTGTGATTAAATATATGATAAGAGTCGAATTCATAGCCCTTCCACGTGATAAGAGTCGAATTCATAGCCCTTCCACCTGATATATATACAATGTAATGTTAAATTTGAAAAGTATTTTTCTCTAATAATACTCTTAACATTTTTTTATGAAATTAAACTCGTGTCCCTTTTTAAAAGTGTGACATCCCACTTTTATTTTCGTTAATCTTTTAATGTTTTTAGGTAATTAGTGCTTCAAACAACTAATCTTCGTATTTAAATCCTTTTTTAGAATTATATTTAAATAAAATGATAAACCTCTTTCTTTACAATGAGAAATGCACTTAGTACATTTAAATCTACATCGTAACAATCGGTGCTCCAATTATAGAAATGCTCCTACAAAGTAAAGAGTTACCCAGTAAATACTTTTACCGTGGGATAAAAATGCATAGGAAATAGTAAATGAAATAGTGTGTGGAATAATAACAGAGGTGTCCTCTTCTCTATGACCTGCCACTCCTCTCTTGTTTAAGCATATGCAAAATGAAGGAGTAGACTTGTTTTGATTTCATGAGCATTGCATAATAGTAAAAAGATTTTACATTTTAGATGTATCATTGCACGAACACATACAGTGTGCAAAGATTTCTCATTAGCAGACAATCTTTAGTTTTTCAAAGTTCACTGCAACACGACAAAAAGAAGTTTTCAAAATCTTCATAATGTTTCCCCAAGACTTCATGCCTGAAAGTTTTAGTATAAAAAGGGTGTTTGGCTTTCATCACTAACACACCAAAATGCTCTCTCTCACCTAAAATCTTAAATTTTCAAGCTAGTAAGACATAAATGAGGTTTTTCCAGCATTTTCAATCTCACTCTCACGTTTCCACATTTTCTCCCTTTGAAGTAAGTTTCTCTTTCGAAGCTATGACTTCAAATTATGCATTATCACGTAGCACTCTTAGACAAAATAAAATTCAACGATAGCCTATGCCAAAACTAAAGCCAAACATGAACTTTTCAAATTTATTTGTCACTCTTTCAATTTTAATGTATTTAAAAAGCAGCTTTTATTTTGTGTTTCAAACTTGAAAATAAGCTTTCAAGATCACCTATTTTAAGAAATAACTTGAGGGGGGATGCTCACCCGGGTTAGTGATTCTGCCGGTGGTTGATGTCGGGTGGCAACGAGAAAAGCCATGAGGTGTGAGAGAGGGAAGTATTTGACTGTATAAAGAGAATAAGTGAAAGTGTGAGGGACGCGTGGTTAGAGAGAGTGATAGGAAGGGTAGGGGTGTCGAAACGGGTACCTGCACCCGATTATGGCCAAAAGTTAGTCCCGATACCCATCCCGCAAGTTGGGTAATACCCAATACCCGAATCGGGTATCCCGCACCCCACACCGCAGGTACCCAACCCGAAACATGTTTGTTTTTTTTTTCAAATCTTCTTTTTTTATTATTATTTGTTGCACACTTCTATTCCTATATGATTTCACATAAACTGTTATATGGAATATGATATTTTCGGATGATTTTTTTAAAGTACTTCTGCTAACTTAGAACTTTATGTATTAATTTAATTTTGTCGAGAATTGAGATGAAGCCATGTGATCTGTCTTCGTCTATTTCTAAATTTTGAACCTTTCATATTATTACAGTTTCACATCTAAATTCAAGAATGAATAAGGACTTAGAAGTTTAAATAATCATATGAGCTCCAGGCGGCGGGTGGAAGGAGATAAGGAGTTGAATCGTAGAGTAATAGAAGAGAAAAGGCGGAAAAACATAAAAATACTTAACCTAATATTAAAACCTACGCTTAATAATAAAATACTAATAAAAAAATTACATTATGACTTTTGAGTCATCCCAAGTCAGCAAGTATTAAAATTAAAAATAACAAATTTTAAAATACTTATATAATATCGGGTATTTCGGGACTAACGGGACTACCCCGGTACCCGATACCCGCAAAACCCAAAACAATTATACCCGACCCCGCCCCGTTTCCGGATTCCGTCGGGTAACGGGTACCCGATACCGGTCGGATATCGGGTCGGATTCGGGATTACCCGTTACCCGCTACCCATTTCGACACCCCTAAGTAAGGGTATTTCTTTTTAAGGGTTTTAAATTTAGACTCATTTTCTTAAAATAATTGAGCCTCTTTGTTTAGTTTACTTAAGAATCGGACTCTTGTTATAATTTTTTTAGTAAGGCTTTTAAAATTCAATGTCTTTGGCTGAAAATTTAATTTAGTCCTAATTTTATTTGGTGGACTCAATTGTTATTTTTTGGTTTAGCCTAATTAACCTCCGATTAAAGATTTATTAGTTGTTGTGAATGAAATTAAATATTCCTTGAATTAATTTAATTTTTGGAAAAGTATGCTTGTTTAAGCAAATCCTTAGAATTTATTAATTAATTAATCTCTTGAATAATTCATTTCTATGTTGTAATATGAGAAATTGCGGTTAAATGTATAAGACGAAATAGGATGATTGGTGCATGTCATCCGTCTTTAATTTATATCTCGAAGCTAAGTAGCTGTTTGTTTTTCGCAAATAAAGGCAATCGCAAGGAAGTAACTTCCCAAGGAGGAGGTAGTTTACCAAAGTTGGAAGGTTAAGGTGAACTTTTCTATCCTAATATAGATAAAAATATGAAATATTTCGAGATGATATTTACTTATGCAAATGATGTTGTCGTGCCATAAATGATTTTGTTTTATGTAATGATGTCGATCTGTTTTGGTGATACCGAATGTGCTATGTCAAAATTTATAAATCGAATTCGGGTCCTAGCTAAGGGAGAGTCCCTACTCGAACTAGTGTACACGTGGACCGTGTGTCACTGTAAGGGTTGGCCGGTCCGGTGACCGCGGAAAGTGGCCACTTTCTTGGCACAATATGTTCAGGTATGGCAAATTACATTAAGAACTTAGATTGTAGTCGAAATTTTAGCTCACAAGGAATTTAGCAAGATTGGGCTTTTTAAGAAAAATCCGAGTATTTACTTTGATGATAGATTGACAATACTTTACAAATCTATAACTGTACATTTTGGCTATGTGTTCACTGAGAATACCCATGTACTCAGCCCTGTATGTATTTCTAAATGTGTAGGTTGAGCCGTGACGGAGTGGAGTGTGCTGATCTAAGTAGCTTGCTTTTTATGTCTATGTAATACTCTTGGTGGTTCATGTCTTTATACATGAAGTCGTATTTCATTTGCTTCCGTTGTGTTGTGGGCACCTTAAGACTCTTATTGCCGCTCTTATCCTTCCATGTTTCTACCTCTTCTTCCCCCCCCCCCTCGTCATGGATTATCGAGCTATCCTTATTAACGTGCGGTCGTTACAAAAAGTTTATATTGTTAAGAGATGAAGAGAGTATTTAACAATAAGATTGCATTATTACTTGTATCTAATCAAATTTCAGAGCATATGAGTATAATACTCCCTACGTCCCAACTCAGATGACACACTTTTTTTAAAGTTTTGTTTCAACAAAGATGACACACTTTTCTTTTAAGTTTGTCAAAACCAAGATGACATTTTTATTTTTTGTAACTTTTTCTTTCCAACTAATACACCCAATTACTTTTTTCTTTCTCCAATAAAAAATTCAACTCCTTTTTATACTTACACCTATCATTTTTTCTCTCCAATTAACCACTTTAACCAACAACTCTAAAATCTCATGACTACTAAGAAATGTATCATCTTAGCTCTCACTCTACTTCTCCTAATTTGATCACAATCTGAGTCGAAATCTGAAAGGGGAGTCAACAATGGTTGAACGGTGAAAGATGTCAAGAGTAGCTTCTGCCAAGCATAAAACCATAAAGTTCGTTTTCTTATTGGTGGGTTATTGGCCCTCTTTCTCATTGTAGATCTGCTTTGGGCTTTCAATTGGATTGTGCCTCATTCCACCAACATCATTGACATCGTTCCCCAACCTCTCACACCCAACACTCCCATTAAGGTCGCTCGATCCCCCATTTTAGTCTTTGAAGCCCTAATTATTTCCCTATTCAAAAATGTTTTCAATCTGTAAAATTCATCTCTTTGTTTCCGTACAAATTCATTTGGCCAAATGATGATCTTTTTCCATACATGGTGCTTAAAAGTACTATCTTGATTTCCATTCTTACAGGAAAAGCATAATCAAGACAAGAAGGATGTTGTTTATCAGCAACTTTTGCTGATTTAGATGCTCCTGAGTTGAAGTGGGAGAAGATGGAAACAACACCAGTGCCTCGTCTTGATGGTGCGGCGATACAGATCAGGAATCTTCTTTATGTATTTTCTGGATATGGAACAATTGATTATGTGAGGATTTTAAGCCGTTTCACAAAAAAATTCCCTCATTTTGTCTCTACTTCAGATATTCTACCATTGTTCTATTGATGATTGTGTATTGAGATAACGGGAGAGGAGGAAAAATTATTAGACTACTTTAATGGAAGTTTCATACATGAATTAGGACCAATGTATAATTCTGATACTTTTGTTTCTACACTTTTGAGAAGGGATTATATGTATTATTTGTGGAATTTCTTGTTATGATAATCTAGTTTTTTCATGTTTCCTAGATATCAATATTGATTGTTAACTTTGCTTGACAATAATGTGACACGATATAGAATGTTTTGATGCTTGCATACATTTGCTATAGTTTTGGTTTGATAAAGCACATGGAAACTTACTATTTAAAAGAGCCATTCCCAATGCTTTTGTATTGCAATCACATATGTATATGCACGACCTGATCTTTTGTGTTTCTTAAAGGTGCATTCTCATGTTGACAAATACAATTTCACTGATAACACTTGGGGGGAAAGGTTTGACATGCCAAAAGAAATGACACATTCACATTTGGGGATGGTAACAGATGGAAGGTACATATATGTGGTGACCTGACAATATGGTCCTCAATGTAGAGCCCCAATTACTCATACATTTGTACTGGACACAGAGCTGAACCGTGGCAGGACATGCCACCTTTACCGGTTCCATGGTATGGACTCGATACGTGGTTGTAACTCTCTTGTGTATACCAAATTCTTCAATTGATTACTTCCTTCCATGATCAGCCATTCTCTTCAACAAAGAGTCTGCTAATCTTGATGACTGATAGAGTAAAGGCCGTCGGAGGTTACAAGGCACAAGGAGTGCTCCAGAAATTACTTAGATTAATTCACTCGATTGCTGTTTGTCAAGAGCACAATGGATATGATAAATAAGAGGAAAATGACTCGACTTTATTTGATCGAAATAAACGAACAAGGAAGAACGGAAAGTAAAAATCCTCACCAGGAGGCCTGCGCTAAAACGCCCAAAAGATCGAGTTTCCAAGATGATTTCTCGTCTGTGGGAGCTCAATATTTATAGGCTTACAATAACTAATGAAGCTAAAAAAGTGCAACAACTTAATCATGAAAATAACAACTGCCGAGATTTTCGTGGTTGAGTCCTTCTATTCCACTGAGTTGTTGGGCCAAACGACTCCCCTGCTTCCACGCTCATACACCTTCCAACGTGTATCAACTGCCTCCGTCGTCGAAGAAGCCTTATTCTCAAGGCGGAAGAGAGGAAATTGGCCACGCATATCAGCCACGTCCATCCAAGTTGCCTCGTCGACCACTTGACCCAGCCACTTGACTAGCACCTGATCAAACTCCTCCCCCTCCCGGTTCATCACCCGCCTCTCCAACACAGTCTCTGGAAGGACTGGGGGATCCGCATCCCATAGCTAGGGGGGCAGTTCTTGCGCTTGGACCTCCGAGCCAATCGCTCATTTCAGCAACGAGACATGGAAGACCGGGTAGATGCGGGACCCCGCTGGAAGCTCCAAACGGTAGGCTGTGCTGCCAATTCGGGCCTCCACTCGAAATGGACCGAAAAAATAGGGAGCAAGCTTCCGATTAGGGGCCGTGAAGAGAGTGGACTGCCTGTAAGGACGGAACTTCAGAAAAACCATGTCCCCCACTTCAAATTCCAAATCCCGACGGTGCTTGTTCGCGGAGGCGACCATCCGCTATTGGGCGCGCTCCAGATGACGTCGCAACTATGCCAACATCTCATCTCTGGAATGCAGGCTATCCAGCGCAGCCTGAGCTTGGACTTCGCCGGGTAAAATGTCATTGATTGTTGGGGGAGGTCGCCCATACACTATCTCAAAAGGAGACATGCCTGACGCCGAATGGGAGCTTGTATTATAGCAGTACTCAGCCCAAGACAACCACCTATTCCACTGCTTCGGCTGATCGGACAAGAAACACCTCAGATACGTCAGCAGACAACGATTCAGGACTTCGGTCTGCCCGTCTGTCTCTGGGTGGTACACCGAGCTCATCTTGAGCTTGGTTCCGGTTGCTCGGAACAGTTCGCGCCAGAATGAACTCAGAAAAATGGGGTCCCGGTCAGAGACAATGGAGCGGGGAATGCCATATAGACGGACCACTTCTTAAGTAAAAATGTCGGCTACTTGCTTAGCCGAGAAGGGATGATGGAGGGCCATAAAATGGGCATATTTTGACAATCGGTCAACCACCACGAACACACAATCGACGCCGCCCGCCCTAGGAAGACCCGATAAGAAATCCATACTCACATTTTCCCAAACACGTTCTGGGATCGGTAGAGGCGCTAGAAGGCCCGCTGGTGCTTGTGTTTCGGACTTGCTCTTTTGGAACGTAGCACATGCCGCAACGAAATTTGTCACATGCTTGACCATTCCTGGCCAATAGATGTTTGACGCGAGGCGCCGATATGTCCGATAGGCACCGGCATGGCCCCCACTTGGAGTCACATGGAATTCACTCAGCCATCAACCTTAGAATCCATGGGGAGTGGTACGGAATCACAAATCTACCTTTATAAAATAGGACTCCGTGAATCAACTCATAGTGTGGGGCTGCTAGAGCACCCTCCTCCAATGCAGTTTTAATCTTTTGGACAATAGAGATGTCATATCCCATGAGTTTGGCCGCCCAATTTTGTTGAGCTGGCGTCGACAAGGGGTGGGCTAGCAATTGGCGTAAGCTCCGTTGGTCAGTGCGGACTATGAAACGGCGGCCCAGGAGGTAGGGGCGCCAATGTTGGATGGCGAGGACCAAGGCCATGAGCTCCTTTTCGTACGCCGACTTAGCTAGCCAACGAGAGGAGAGAGTCTTGCTAAAATAAGCAACGGGTTGGCGGTCTTGCATGAGGACCGCGCCCAGCCCGCGACCAGAAGCATCACATTCAACAATGAACTCTCTAGAAAAATCTGGTGTGCGCAGGAGGGGAGCCGACGTCAAGGTGGCTTTCAAATCGTGCCTGATCAGCCTCTGCCGGCCAAGTCCAGGCTCGTTTGGGTGGGGCAGGGTCTGATTTCTCCAACAAGGCTGTTAGAGGGGCTGCAATCTTCCCATAATCCCAAATAATCCCGTTAAGCCGAGAAAACCTTGGATACCCTTAAGCGTGGTTGGAGTCGGCCATCGCATCACGACAAATATCTTAGAGGGATCCATTTTGACCCCATCAAATGAGACGATATGGCCGAGATATTTTACCTCCCGTCGTCCCAACAAGCATTTTTTTTGGATTAACAACCAGTTGATGATCCTTGAGGACCTGAAATACCCGTCCTAGATGTCGTAAGTAAGCCTCCCAATAATCACTATAGACCAAGATGTCCTTAAAGAAAACCATAACATGCCGGCTCAGAAATGGCCGGAAGATGTCGTTCATGAGACTCTGAAAAGTGGCGGGGGCATTGCTGAGGCCAAAAGGCATCACCAAAAATTCATAGTGGCCCGAGTGCGTGTGAAACGCAGTTTTGTGAACATCTGGGGTGGCGACGCGAATTTGGTGGTACCCGGCCCGAAGATCGAGCTTGCTAAACCATCGAGCATTGTGTAATTAATCCAAAAGCTCTTGGATAATCGGGATGGGATACCTATCCGGCACAGTCCGCTTATTTAATTCATGGTAGTCCACACAAAATCTCCATGATCCATCCTTTTTTTCGAACAAGTAGAACGGGACTTGAATATGGACTTGTGCTCGGTTGAATTACACCTGACGCCAGCATCTCCGCTACCAGCCTCTCCATCTCATCTTTTTGGATATGATTGTATCGGTAGGGTCTGACCGACACAGGCAAAGCCCCCGGCTTGAGGGTAATGCGGTGGTCCGTCCGCCGGGCTGGGGGAAGGGAGCTGGGAGTGTTGATGACAGCTGAGAACTGCCCGGTCAGGATCTGAAGTTGGTGACGTTCTGCTGCAGAAAGGGCGGCATCATTCGAACTGGTCCGACGGTAAATCATTGGCCATTGAACGGAGTACCTAACAGGGATCGCCCGCCTCCAGAGTCTGAATGTCTCGCGCGGAGCATGCCCGATGGGTCAAGGAGGGGTCTCCCCTGATCGCCACACGCCGCTCTTGCACCGAGAATTTCATAGATAAATCATTCCAGTTGGCGGTCACATCACCCAAGGAAGCCAGCCATGACACGCCCAAAATAACGTCAATGTTCTGCAGAGGAAACACATAACACGAGAGTGTAAAGACCTCAGAAGTCAATGTCAGGGCAATGTCTCTGCAAATCTCGGCTGCCCTGACCCGAGAGCCGTCGCCCAAGGTCACCGAGTAGAGAATGGTTGGTGTTACCGGCTATTTGAGCAGTGTAGCGAGTTGATCTGAAATAAAATAGTGACTAGCTCCGCTATCCACCATTAATAACACCTTATGCCGATCGATTTTTGTGAATAATTTCATGGTCTGGGAGGTATCTAACCCGTTCGAAGATAATTCTGACAACTCCAATTCCTGATTGGATTCCACTGCCTCCGGCTCCACTCCCGAGCCATCGGTCAAGATCTCATCCCCGTCGTCATACACTAGCACGTTGAGAGTCTTTGGGGGGGCAACAGTGGGTGGGACCAAATTTCAAACCACACTTAAAGCACGTACCCGCTGCAATGTGCTTTCGGTATTCCTCCGTTGACATATTCTTGAATCTGCGTGAGGGGTTCCAGGATGGTCCCATGGCCGATTGGGACGAAAAGGATTGGGAGTACCCTTTTGAAATAGCCCGTCCCAGGCCTGTTGCCGACGCGGCTGGTTGGCTAGCGGTCAGTGACTGACCCGAGTATGGTGGCAAATTCCCCGGGACTTGGTCATTGTCGAGGGCTAGCTGGACCGCATCTGAATAGTTCGTGACCTTGGCCGCCTTCATTTGCAAGCGAACATCAGGGCGAAGGCCAGCCAAGAAGAAGCCCACGTATTGATGGTATGCTAGGTCCGGTACCAAGGCTAGGCGTGACTCGAAGACTGCTACATAGTCAGCCAGGGAACCGGTGAGGCGGACCGCTGCGAAGACCTCATATTCATCCAAGGCGCCGTTATTCCCAAAGCGCTTCATCAGCTCCTGTAAAAAACGATCCCAAGAGAGTGTGGGAATGTGTTTGATCAATAGCTGGTACCATGGAAGTGTTGGTCCCGTCAAAGCTACCATGGCTACCTTTACCCTGTTGTCCACTGGTGTATTGGCGACCAGAAAGTATTGCTCGGCCCTCGCCTGCCATCCGACCGCCTCGGATCCGTCTAAAGAGGGCATGGTCAGCGACGCAGTGGTCCCCTTTGCCGCGGTGCCTGACTCCAGGTTCTCCGAAGGTTCATCATCATTGGACCCAGTCCTGCCATTCGTCTTTCGCATCTCTGCGATGAACAACTCAAGTTGAGAAGCCACCGCCGAAATCCGTTCGTCTGTCTTTTGAAACTGGGCATTCAATTCGCCCATGAAAGCTTGTAGGGAATCAACGCCCTTCTCCAATTCCCCGCCAGCCTTCTCTAATCCGTCAAGTCGCAAGTCCGTATTCCGAGTGTTAACCATCGTTATCGCATCAATTTGATAGAGTAAAGGCCATCGGAGGTTTCAGAGCACATGGAGTGCTCCAGAAATTACTTAGATTAATTCACTCGATTGTTGTTTGTCAAGAGCACAATGGATATGATAAATAAGAGGAAAATGACTCGGCTTTATTTGATCGAAATAAATGAACAAGGAAGAACGGAAAGTAAAAATCCTCACCAGGAGGCTTGCGCTAAAACGCCCAAAAGATCGAGTTTCCAAGATGATTTCTCGTCTGTGGAGAGCTCAATATTTATAGGCTTACAATAACTAATGAAGCTAAAAAAGTGCAACAACTTAATCATGAAAATAACAAATAACAACTGCCGAGATTTTCGTGGTTGACTCCTTCTATTCCACCGAGTTGTTGGGCCAAACGACTCCCCTGCTTCCACGCTCATACACCTTCCAACGTATACAATGACACATGTAGCCACGATTTATTTAGGTATGCTCCTGCCACCCAACTTTGGAGAGGCCGACTCCATGTGATGGGTGGCAGCAAAGAGGACCGGGGTACACCTGGAGTAGTTTTAGAAAAGGAATGGCGAATTGAAATTCCCACTCCTCATGGTTGACCTCACAGGTTTCCATCTTTCATTCTAGTTACATTACTTAAGATATGTAACTGTAATATCTTAACTCTTTTGTCAGCATTTAATACTTTCTAATGGTAACCTTATTGCGACTCATTTCAATGACTCAAGTGAAGTAATATCCTTATCATTTATTTTAAGGGTAGTGATTTAGAGACATAATGTCTCCATGTCATAAGCTTAATTTAAATATGGACTAATGTATCCTTATCTTTATTCTTTAGGTAAAATGAAAATTAAATAAATACATATGTATCAATTATCAATTTATTGTAAAAGGAAAGTCAATTCAAATCATCCTAATGCACTAATTTTGTGCTTGTCAAATTAATTCACTCATTATTGCACATATATGAACTCTTCAAATTAATGCACTAATTTTTCATTTGTCCAATTAATTCACGATTATTTTTAATGATATAATCTTTTTAATCAATGCATTAATTTTGAGCTTTCCAATATTTTAGTAATACACTCCATTATAAATTGACTTTCTACAAATTTGTATAATATAAAAAGAGTTAAATTTAATCTTTTAGTTATTTATTAATATTTAATTTTTTTTTAAATTCTAATTTATAAAAATGATTGCATGCATATATACTTAGTTTCTTAATGTTATCATCCAACAAAAG
>JAOWBI010018468.1:0-10032 GCA_028566235.1 Salvia elegans | reverse complement strand
ATAGAGTCATTTTTCTATTTTGGAAGTTCCAAGCTAATTGAGTCATTTCTATTTTTGGCAAAAAGTAATTCTCACTTCTAATTTATTCTCTCTTTATCTCTCTTACTTTATTCTCTCTTACTTTTTCCATCCATTTAATACACCATTCTTAAACTCCGTGCCGAAAAGAAATGCCTCTATTAACAAGAAAAGGAGGGAGTACCCTCTTCACTTTGTAGATTTTGTCAACTTTTGATCCGCCACGAGTTTTAAGAATTATACTCTCTTTGTCCGCCATTACATGTCAATAGTTTCCTTTTTGGTTTGACTGTCAATACTTGTCACATTTACCTCTTTTTAGTAATTTTAGTAATAGACCTCACATTCTACTAATTCAATCCCCTCATATTTTTTTGAGAGATTTCGGAATATAGGTCTCAATTCGTTGACCTTTCGAGATAAGGGATTAAATTCACTGACCTTTTAGAATATGAGTTCGAAGCGTGCGAATTTTCAAGAATAAAAGGTTTTTTACTTTTTTTATATTTTTTCTCTTCTTTTTTTGTTATTATTGCTTCCCAATAATTATAAACTGATCAAACTATCCCTCACATTTTGACTCAATTTCTAAAAAAATTCAATTGAACTTTTGCTTTACTCTAAACGAGAGTTCTGTTCTCACTCTAAAAATTCAATTGAAATTCTACCTTTCACTTCGCCGCCTCTGCCACCACCATCCTCTTCCAGCGATTGGCACTTGTAGTATATCTTCATTACACGGATAATTGTCTATTGTTTTCGCTTTACAGTAGCTGAATTTCTCGATAGACGGTGATGGGATTGAGGGGAAACAATCCCTCGCGATCGCGAATTGTACGACAGAGATGAATATCTCGGTTTTCATCTTGTGGCGGCGAATCGGAGTTCGAGAGATACTGCAACCCCAGCTCAGCAGTGGGGACCCCTAGCTTCCGAGGTAGCTCGTTGTACGTGTTGAGAAGAGGAATATTTGGTTTCCAAGTATTATTAAAGTTTCTAGAACTAGACATTGAATAATGCCTTGTTCCAACATTAGTAGTTCCAAGAAACACATTTATTGTAGTACCTCAAGAGTCTCCTAACATCCCTATAAATACATGGGTGTTGGGCATCTTTCACTCATTCGATTCAATACAAAATCATATATTCCTATTGCTTTTCTTCTCTAAATATGATGCCTATACCATTTTACATGGTATCAGAGCGGGTTTGGACTCAGAATAGGCATCATCATCGTCCTTGATATCTTTCTCGGCCCTTTCCCATTTCTTTCCTTTCTAATTCTCTCTTTCCCTATACCTGTACCAACAAGCCAAAATGTTAGAAGACCACCAAATAACAGATCCTACACATTAGTCGATGGCGGACGAATTTGCCCAGCAGTTTGCCAATTGCATGCTCAATAGTTTTGTGATGAACCAACCCCCCTCAAATACAATAGAACCGCTGCCGTATCATACAAAATTGATACGCAGCCCCTCATCATCGGTGGAGATAAATTGAACGGAGAAAATTACGGCATATGGTCTGTGCTTATGAAGACAACGATAAGTGGTCGGGGAATGGTCTCTCACGTCACTGGAGTACCTCCTCCCCCACCACGTACCGATCCAGCCTTCTCACAATGGCAACAAGCCGACCATTGTGTGTTTACATGGCTGGTTCAGAACATCGAATCTTGATTAGTCAGTCGGGTGCATGCTCTGGCAGTCACGTGCGGGAGCTGAAGAGATAAAATCCAGGCGTATGATCTCCAATTCAAAACCACCACATTGAGACAAGGAAGCAGTTCATTAGAAGATATATGGGGTCGGTTGGGAGAAATATGGATTTCAATTGACCAAAAACAGAAGAAGAACCCAATGAAATATCCAGAGGATATAGAGATTCATGACAAATTCATACAAAGATCAGAGAGTATGTCAATTTCTCTATGCAATCGACAGCAAATATGAAACAACAAAGAGGGAGATACTGAAAATGGATCCACTTCCTTCCGTTGACTACGCGTACAACCTGATTCAGCATGAGGAAACACGTCTCCAAGTATTACAGCAGGCGAGCAAGGGCGGAGCAGCTACAACGGATGGAATCGGAACCGGTCTCGCTGTCCGAGGTTGGCAGAACCCGACCGGCGGCTCTCGGGGTGGCGGTCGCAGCGGCGGCAACAACAAAAATCGGCGGAATGATGAAGAAGACAAGTCAAAATTAGTGTGTTCATACTGCAAACGGAAAAGACACACAAAAGACTCATGCTTTGAAATAATTGGATATCCAGATTGGTGGGAAGAGAAGCATGGCAAGCCGCCGCCACCGCAAACACCCTGGAACCGCGGCGGGAACGCCGCCGCTGCGGTCGGAGGAGACGGAAGCACCGCCATCCATGGTGGGCATAGAGTTGCGCAGATCGACCCTGCTTTCCAGTCAGGAAATCGGGCCGGAGACGCCACAATTCAGCCGGCAAACACGACCGGGGCGGCAAACCTCGTCGCTGGCGGAAGTGGAAGCATCATTTACGATTGGTGTGGAGAGTTGATTGGGGAAGAAGCTGCGCCCAACTCGGGTAATTTAGGGTTAGGGGGCTCTTTTATTAGAGACCCCCAACCCTTTGGGAAGTTAGAAATTTTACCCCACCAAGATTTGCAGCCTCATTTCCCCCCCCCCAAAATTTACCAGAAATTGCAGGATATACCCCACAAAAATATCCCACCACAATTAGCCCCCAAAACCTCTGAAAATTCCATAAATACTTATATTTCTTGCCAAAATCAATTTCAGCCCCTCGAAAAACTAGGATTTGCATGTGCCATTAAAAAAATGATAAGTGGATTTTTGACTGTGGGGCAACTGATACCATAACATATGATGCCTCAGACCTCACCAACCTTCAGAAACCTAAAAAATCTCATATTCAGACTGCCAATGGAGAATTTACAGTGATTGAAGGGGCATGAACTGTTAACATTTCACCTACTCTGCAGTTATCGAATTGTCTCTATATTCCTTCGATGTCTCATAAATTACTATCCATTAGTCATGTCACAAAGGAATTGAACTGTACTCTCCTAATGCAGCCACAATTTTGTCTATTGCAGGATATCCGAACCGGGGAGATAATTGGGCGTGACACTGAATGCGATGGGCTCTATTACGTGGATGAGATAGCTCAAAAAGGGACTGCAATGCTAATTCACGGATCAGCTGACCGGAAAGTTTGGCTTTGGCATCGGTGTTTGGGTCATCCCTCTATCGGTTACTTAAAATTGTTATTCCCTAGTATTATTCCTAAGGATGACATGTACTGTGAAACTTGTCTTTTATCCAAAAGTCATCGCAACTCTTACCCTTTAAGTAATACTCGTGTTGAAACCCTGTTTGCCTTAGTACACACTGACGTTTGGGGGCCCGCACCAGTTATTGGAGGGCAAGGTCTTCGATATTGTTTAGTTTTTGTAGATGACTATACCCGCAAGACTTGGGTTTATTTCATGAAACAAAAATCCGAAGTTTTGTCACACTTTACCCATTTCTATAACCTTGTTCAAACTCAATTTAACAAAACCATTCAGGTTCTTCGGTCAGATAAGGGGGGAGGGAGTTTGTTAATTCAATCATGAAACAATTCTTCCAAAACAAAGGCCTTATACACCAAACCACTTGTGCTCATACTCCCGAACAAAACGGTGTTGCTGAAAGGAAAAATCGATCTCTCCTGGAAATGACTTGTTCTATGCTTATAGAGTCAAAAGCCCCGAAACACTTCTGGCCAAAAGCCATTGCCACCTCATCCTACCTCCTAAACCGATTGCCCACAAGTATACTCAAACACAAAACTCCCTTACAAGTCTTGTCCAGCCTCACAAAAATCCCTCTACCCTTGACTCTTGAACCTCGCTTCTTCGGATGCTCCGTTTAGGTCCACATTCCTAAACATGAGAAAACTAAATTATCCTCATGTGCTATTAAATGCGTTTTTGTAGGATATGGGGTAAATCAAAAGGGGTATAGGTGTTTTGATCCAAAGTCCAGCCGTATGTTCGTTACAATGAACTGCAACTTTACCCATCTTAGCGGTCAGGGGGAGAGTAATGTTAGGGATAACAATGATACGAACCCGCTAAGCTGGATCTCAATGACAATGCCAACGCCAAGCAATCCCGAGGCAGACCTAACAGAGAAAGCAGTAAGCAATTCCGCTGAGCAAGTCTTTGATGTGGTAGAGTCTATTGTGCAAGTTGACATCGTCTCAAATATTTCTCCGTTAAGGTTATCAAATGTAAGTAATCATGTGGATACAGATAATTGTTTGGCTAACACTGTGAGTGCAGAACAGATAGAAAAACCAATTGAGACCACAGAAAGGGAAATCGAGGAAGTCGAGTCGAAGGAGTTGACCCTGATACTGGGAGATACATACTCCCACCAAGGCCAAACAGAGGAGTTCCACCCAAAAGATATACACCAGAAAAGATTGATAGGAAAAAGCGCTACTCTATTGTGAACCTAGCCAAAGGTCATTTATCTGAGATGGCTCGGGCTTTCGAGAATGCACTATATGAAGAAGAAGAAATACCACAATCATGGGAAGAAGATATGAAACACAAACAATGGAGGGAAGCAATGAAGAAAGAGATTGATGCACTACTTCGAAATCACACATGGGAGAAATGTGTTCTACCAAGAGGAAAGCAACCAATTGGTTGTCGATGGGTCCTCACTATCAAAAGAAGACCTGATGGCTTGATAGAAAGGTACAAGACACGAATTGTAGCGAAGGGCTATACTCAGACATATGGAGTAGATTATTCTGAGACATTCTCTCCAGTAGCCAAGATTAACACTGTTCGAGTATTGCTGTCTATTGCTGCTAATAGGGACTGGCCATTACACCAGTTCGATGTGATGAATGCCTTCCTGCATGGTGATCTGAAGAATGAAGAGGAAGTGTATATGGAGGCACCTCCGGGTTTTGCAACAAATTTTAAAGCAGGTGAAGGGTGCCGATTGAGGAAGACCTTGTATGGATTGAAACAAACCCCAAGAGTGTGGTTTGGGAAGTTTGTCGGGGCAATGATTAGCTATAGATATACGCAGAGCAATTCAGACCATACTCTTATTTTGAAGAAGCGAGGTGATAAGATAACATGGTTAATCATATATGTTGATGATATGATTTATTACAGGCGACGACTTAGAAGAGATTGAGGACTTGAAGAAGAATCTATTTCAGGAATTTGAGATGAAGGACTTGGGGAATCCCAAGTATTTTCTTGGGATTGAAGTGCTAAGGTCAACCAAAGGAATTTTTCTGCGACAGAGGAAGTATATCTTGGACATCCTAGCAGGAATGTAAACCAGCAGACACTCCTATGGTAGTTAATCATGGATTACAAATGAGAGAAGGAGCCGAGTTGACTGATCGTAGTCGGTATCAGGGACTAGTCGGAAAACTCATATATCTCTTGCACACTAGGCCAGATATTGCCTATGCAGTGGGGGTCGTTAGTCAGTTCATGCATAAGCCGCAGACAGATCACATGGAGACAACACTTAGGATTTGTCGGTATTTGAAGGGAACTCCAGGACATGGAGTGTTGTTCGCTACAAACGGACATCTTGAGATTCATGGTTATACAAATGCTGACTGGCAGGAAATCCGAATGATAGGAAGTCGACAGCAGACTACTTTACCTTTGTTGGAGGTAACTTGGTAACATGGTGAAGCAAAAAGCAGAAGGTGGTAGCTCTTTCGAGTGCTGAAGCAGAATTTCGTGGGATTAGAAGTGGGTTGATCGAGATTTTGTGGCTAAGGAGATTGATGAAAGATATTAGTCTCTCTCCTAGCAAGTGCCAGTTGTACTGTGAAAACAAAGCGGCTATAAGCATCTCACAAAATCCAGTACAACATGATCGAACGAAGCATGTGGAGGTTGATAGACACTTCATCAAAGAAAACATTGAGAATGAGATTGTTGAACTTCCTTTTGTTCGCTCAGAAGATCAACTTGCTGACATCCTAACTAAAGCAGTTAACTTAAGGAGCTTTGAAGATGTGCTTTCCAAATTGAGTATTGGAGATCTCACTACTCAATTTGAGGGGGAGTGTTGAGAAGAGGAATATTTGGTTTCCAAGTATTAATAAAGTTTCAAGACAAGACATTGAATAATGCCTTGTTCCAACATTAGTAGTTCCAAGAAACACATTTATTGTAGTACCTTAACAGTCTCCTAACATCCCTATAAATACATGGGTGTTGGGTATCTTTCACTCATTGGATTCAATGCAAAATCATATATTCCTATTGCTTTCTTCTCTAAATATGATGCACAGTACGATTCAGATTTTGGCTCGTTGAAAAGCTTCATATTGACTCGATCCCATATTATGAAAGATCAACGAATTTATCCCTAATCTCAAAAGGTCAGCGAATTGAGACTCATATTCTAAAATCTCTCTATTTAATTACTCCCTTTGTCCCATAAAATAAGGATACTTTCCTTTTCCGCCTATTCCATAAAAATAGTTCATTTACATTTATTGAAAGTTCTCCCCAACGGGCTAGTCGGGTTGCTGATCTAAAATACATACTCCCTCCGTCCCAAAGGAGTGAGAACATTTGGTTTGTCACGTGTTTTAATGCATAATCGAAAAAGTAAGAGAGATAAAAGAAAAAGTTTTTAAAGTATTGTTAGTGGAGAATGGTTTCCACTTAATTAGAGAGAAGAGAGTTTCTAAAATTATAAAGTTCATACTTTTCAGGGACATACTAAAAAGGAAATAGTTCATATGTTTTTAGGAACGGAGGGAGTAATAATGAAAATTAGTCATATTTATAGGATGTAAAAATTTTAGCACGATCATTTACTAATTTATGATTTGTATAAGTAAAATATAAATATATTTTGAGAAATAAAGTATCTTTCAGTTAATTTGAATTTTCAAATTTATTTATCTATTACTCACTCTCTTCGCCATTAGGAGTTCCGATTTACTATTTTAGTTCATCCGTGATTAGAAATCTTGGTTCACTTTTACTCTAAATCGTAGGTAGACCCCACATTCCACTAACTTATTCCACTCATATAATATATAAAAATGCGGTAAGGATCACCTAATACATTATACTCCCTCCTACCGCTATTAAATGTCTCATTTTTTTTTTTCATTTGTCCACCAATAAATGTTCTGTTTTACTTTTACTATATTTGATAAGTGGCCTCTATATTCCACTAACTCATTCCGCTCACATTTATAATAAAACATATAATCCCTCCGTCCCGGCTAAGATGAAATATTTCTTAGTCGCATGAGATTTTAGAAGTTGTTGGTTAATGTGTTTAATAGAAGAGAGGAAAAGTGAGTATAAGTATTAAATAGTGGGAGAAAGAGGTGGAATATTTTACTAAAGAGAGAAAAAAGTGATTGAGTGTATTAACTGGAGAGAGAAAGTTATCAAAAAAATAGAAACTGGACACTAACTTTTCAAAAAATAGAAAGTGATTGTGACAAACTAAAAAGGAAAGTGTGTCATCATAACTAGGACGAAAGGAGTACATAAAAGTAGGTCTCGCATTCCACTAACTTTTTCAACCCACTTTACTTTATAAAGCGGGCCTTGTTAAAACCTCTTGAGACAAAACCCAATAGGATAAAATCCTCAAGAGGAAAAAGAGTACCCTAATTGGGGGAAATGGGGAAGGGGATTGTCGGAAATCATGAAAACACTCGTTATCATACCCGCGAAAAAACTCAACATGGTCCATCCCACGTAGCAGCAAAACTAAAGAGAATTGCATGCAACAAAACCAACCATCCTACCAAGGGGTTAATCCCTTCGATAGTGGTTCGTGCGCCTCGCCAAAGCAATCGTCTAGGAACCTCATTTATTGCACAATATAATTTTTTAGCTACCAACAGCTGATACAACTAAATCTCTAGGTACATTCAGTAAAGGATAGTGAAAGTTACCCGTTTGATCTCGAACACTAAATGGCCCGGATCGAAGACGATGCCATTGAAAATGAGAGTATTCATTGCCTTTCAAGTGTGACTAACGGTTGCCGCAAGGGCAATCCACTTGGGTCTCTTGATATTGGCCGACCCTTAGTTTTGACGTACGATCCATTTTAGTGCACTAAAGATTGTTGAGCGGCCTTCCTACCCCAAGTCATGCCTTGATCTTCTCTCATATCATTTTACTCTTTCTACACTCAGAAGAAGATGTGGCTAGCCAACTTAGGTGCCATGTTGTAGAGAGGGAATCCACGGCCAATGTCGTGATAGGTGAGTCTATCTCGCATGGGCAGTCTCATCTTTATAGCTTGCCATGTAGTAAAGGAGTACTTTGGTGAAATGTACCCCTTCCACACATATTTAGGCCAGTACTTTGGCTCGCCTTTGGGCCGGTACCACTCATATGCCTCTCCTGCTCCTTTGGTTTGGAACTAAGTCCCCCAAAGTCTTTTCACTTCAGCCCTCAGATGTCTTTTCAACATTTCATCCAAGGAGGCAAGTATACTCTTGATGAGTTGTGGGTCTCTTAGCCGTGCGTTCCAATCCCAAAATGATCGTTTCCTAATATATGTGTTATGCACCCATTTGATAACAAATAGTTTTTCTTAGAGAAGATATCCCATAATACCCTGGAGAAGAGGGCTTTGTTCTACACTTTAAGGTTTCGTAGCCCTAGTCCACCTCTTTTTGATAGACAAAGCATCTTCCATGCCATTGGTGACTTCTTTGAGCCCCACAAGAATTGTCGAACCACCCTACCAATGCGGTCTATAACTGTTACAGGGAGGAGGAACACTTGGAGCCAATAACATTCGACTCCTTGCAAGATCAATTATATTAGCTAGGTACGACCTGCAAAAGAAAGGTTCTTACCGGTCCATTTCTTTGTGAAAGCTATAATCTTGTCTACAAGGGGCAAATGGTACCCAGCCTTAAGTCTCATTGAAGTTAGCGGCACGTCGAGGTATTTTGTTGGAAAATCCCCAAACAGAAATCTAAAAATGCTAGCAATCTCATGTAGTTCGTGGCCAAGGACTCCTCCTGCAAAGATTTGTGATTTCTCCCGTTTATCTCAAGGCCCGAGCATAGGGAGAACTCGACCATCATTTTGGAAAGGATTCTCATAGATTCTACATCGCCCCTACAAAATAGAGCATCAAATCATCTGTAAATGCAAGGTGAGTTATACTCCATGCAAAAGATAAAAAAGGTAAAGAAACTATTAACAAGGTGTTAATAATGCTTGATTCTTCACATTTAGTTTCATTTTGAGTTGATTTTAAAGCAGGAAAGTGAGATAGAAAAATATACAAGGATTAGTTGCTAGTTTTTTAGATTTTCTATAAAAACAATAAACATAAGATACCCATGATTAAAAAAAATAAAAAACAACATTGATAAAATAGACATAAAGCATTTTATGGTGTTACGGGCCATATAACACATTGGTCATATGAAAGGCTAAAGGCTTTGCCTTTCCACCTACTAAATTCACTGTATTCAACAACTTTTCTATCAATTTTTTTTATATTTCTTAAAATTTGAGTAGAATTAACTTTTGTCACTTCATCGTAGATGGAGAGAATATGTTTTAAGAATGTCGAAACTAATATTTCCATACGATCCTAAAAGTATAAACATTTTATTTGGCACATGTTTAATGTATAAAGTTTAGAGTAAAAGAGAATGAGAAAGATAAAGGGTAATGTAAGCAGTGAAAGATGAAGGGTATTGTAAACAGAGTTAGTGGATAGTGAACTTCATATCATGAGTAGTGTAGTATAATGGTATAAGTTATAAATAAAATGATGTATAGGAATAATGTATTGTTTAACTATTCCAAAATTAGAAAATTATACTCCCCCCATCCCAGCTCAAGTGATTGATTTCTTTTTTATCGTTGTTTTGAGAAGATGATAATACATAGTTAAAATGAAGAGAAAGTAAAGTAAGAGAGATAATAATATAGAAGAGAAACGTATCTACATTATTCTCTTACT
>JAOWBI010016453.1:0-10216 GCA_028566235.1 Salvia elegans | reverse complement strand
ATTCAATGTCGAACTAATTTTAAAGACCGAACAAGAGACCAAATCTCATCCACACTTTGTTGTAATCTAACGGTTGTATAAAATCAACCAAATATCATTTTTTTATTCAATTAATAGGCTGCAAAGTCTTTTAGGAACTACCAAATTACTGCAGTTATGTTGTTTCCTTAAATCATGCGACACCAATATGGAATAAATCTTCAATAATTTATTTTTTGATTCACGATTAACCTACGTAATCTGCTACTGAAGAGATCGTGATATACAAAGATTGTATCACAGTTTTTGTAGTATTTTACCGAAATTAATATATGAATTCCATATAGGCAATTTTGATTATGAATTCAAATGTTTTCCATGGAGGATTTAACGACCCCACACCTGTAGTTGCTTCTCCTTCATTGGATGATATGAACAACCCAACTCCCACAACTAAAGCTTCTCGACGAGCAGCAACTGAAGGTGTACCTACTTCCATGGCCAACCATGGAGCAATAAGAATGAGTTACAAACTCCAGTGGGCTTGCTTTTTGATTCAGATTTAGAATCATCCCAAGAAGAAGAAGACCACTCATTCGAAGGTTAACCTTTTCAAGTTATAACATATGTGAACATGATGCATGTTTAATTAGTAATCGGAGCTCAAATTGTGAAGATTCAATTTCTTTAAAGCAGTTTTTTATTTTTGTTATGAATTTCGATTACCAGCAGTAAATTTGTGATTTAATTCGCATATAGAATGATCTAAAGTAGTTGTTATTATGAACCGCTTTGAATGAAAATTTAGAATGTGTGTTATCAATTACAACTAGCTTTGAGCAAATCTTCAAGATTTGTGCGACAAAAAAACCAAGACGAAGATGACGCTACCCATATGATTCAGATAGCAAAGCTGACATCTTATTGGAGAAGTTGGCGTACAAGTTTATAAGTTCGATAGGCTCGTTGTTTGATTCTAATTCAGAATCATCTCAAGAAGATGACGCCCATCCATCTGTAGGTTAACAATTATATGTCGTGTGTAGTTATTTTATTTTCCTAGGTAATAAACTGATTAACTTTTCATGGTTGTGTGTTCTAATATTACTTCTTGTCATATCAGTCAAACACACCAAATTATTGCCTAATTTCATGCTAAAATATCCATATTATGATTATGGAAAATCAGATCATCCAAAATTCAAAAAGATTTATTACTTTCATGCTAAAATATCTTATAATTATGAAAATTCAAATCCTCAAAATTGTGTCTCATTGTACAATCTTCACATCTATCGTCCAAAATCCATCAAATCTAAATTAATTTTCCATAACTCGACGATCATCAATGAAACTTTTTTGTTTGCTCTTGAATAGCACATTTTTTCAAATGAGTAGTAAATAATGAACTCAATGAATGTTAGTAAAAACTATTATAATTATTCTGTTACATCATAACAAATTACTTCATCATATTATTATTTCTTCATGGTTGATAGGGCTCGTTTCAAGCATGGTTTGTCGGTAGTTATTACGCTAATTGGGGTACTAAGGTTGGAAAAAGCAATCGTTGAAGTGTGCAGGAACTGAAAAGTGTTGAAGCGGCTGAGTGTAGAAGCAACTTGATCAATTCGGAAAAGAAGAGGAAAAATAGCCAGAACTGAAGGCAAACTGATCAGTTGGAGATAAGCGGAGCAACTGAGCTTGGCGAGCTGAGCAAGTTGATCAAGAGGAGCCAATTACATGAAGACATGAGATGATGAGTCAGATGAGAGAGAAAGAAGAGATGCTCTTTTTGGCAAGGGGCATTAACGCCAAATCAGGAGGACCTTGCCCTATGGATTGGTGCCTAAGCCGTCCTATAAATAGAGAAGGACATGAAGAAGAAAGGATCCTCGATCACTTAACACTCTACATTCTCATATACACTTAGGCCATAGATAGTATGGAGCAAGGAGGCTAGCAGCCACTGGAGTCGATATTCAACCGCCACATCCCTCTCTTCTTCCTCATCCAGGAAGAAGGGAGCTGAATCTTCGAAGAATCCTTTATCCGTTTGTGTTTTTCCTAAAGTCCCGAGGAGTTGAAACATTGTTATTCTGTTTTTAGTTTCTCTTTTCCGGATAATTTTTGAATCTTCATTGTTTTGATGTTTTTCTCTTAGTTAACTCTTGTTGCATTCTGTTTTATTGCTCGGTCTTTGAATCTGAGTTTGGAACTTTGAGATTTAAGTTGAGATTGTTAGAGATCGTTTATGAAATGAAGTTTTTGTTCGGAGTTGGTTTAGATCTGATGTTTTCTGAGTTGGAGCTTGTTTTATCTGAGTGTGATTTTGTTCAATCCTTGTTGCTAGTCTAGATTTGAGTTTAACGTTTAGATCTCCCTAAATCTGTTTGTTTACGTCTGGATATGAATTTGAGATGTTGGTTGCATGGAGTTGGAGAAGTTTTCTGTATGTCTGAATTGCATGGATCTGCCTCAGATTTGCTTTCTAGCCTACTTATGCTAAATACTCTGTCTGGATCTGCCATGGATGCTTCGCTAATTTACTTTTGTTGATCGTAGAAGAAGACCGTAGTTAGTTAGAGTAACCGTCTGTATCAACTTTTCATCATAGTAGCTTTTCTGTGTGCGTTGTTTCTTTTCACTGGTCCTGATTGCTTTTAGCAGTAGTGCTTTTAGTTTAGTTGATCAGTCTAGTCTCGTGACTTGAACAGTCCAAACCCTACCCACTTTAAAGCGTGGCAGCAGCCAAAACCTTCTTTATGTCCCAAACACAACTCGACACTCCTCTGTCTGTGTGGGATTGGACCCTTACTTCCCTTTACTAGTTAATAGTATTGTGGGTTAAGGTATTGAAAGCCCGAGTATCTCAGGTTGCACAACCAACAACTAGTCAGTAGTCTTCTTGATCCATTGCCTGTTTGTCTTGATCAAGTGCATGAGCCTTATTTGTTTAAATCTGTGCGTAAAACTTGAGAACACTCGAGTCCGAAAGGAGAGAAGCAATTTCTAATGGCGCCGTTGCTGGGGATGGATGGCGTTTTATGTGCATGTGTTTGAGATACTTGGTGTATATATTTTGATTTCTTTTATTTTCTTTTTTATTTTATGTACCAGGGCACGAATTTTGGACGCTCAACGCAGTCAACTTGAGGGAGAAGCTAATTGGCGAATCAAAGAAGCAGCGAATCCTGTGACCACCAGATCTAGGTTGAACACAGGCGGACCATCTCATTCGAGCTCTGAAGGGGAGGAGGATAGACTCCTGTTTACCGAACCAAAGGAGAAAGTTGTGATAAAAGAAAGACCAGTCCAGATGGTTGCTATAGAGGATGATGATCTTGAGATTGGATCTCTTAATGCCCATTTGAGCGGTGAGCCAGCTCAAGCCATCGTGGTAACCTCTGCTCAGTCGGGGATTGAAGTAAAGAATAATGTGTTAGCCGTCATGACGCATTTCTATGGGAGAAGAGTAGATAACCCTTATATGTTCCTACACTACTTCTGCAAACTCTGTGGGATACAAAAGCGAACGGCTGGGTCCAGTGAGGAAGACTATAGGCTGCGAGCTATTCCTTTCGCACTGCAAGGGGAGGCTTACTTGGTTCATGAGGCTACCCCCAAATTCTATAAGGACCTGGGCAGAGTTCCAATCAATTTTCTTGGATTATTTCTTTCCATCCACGAAGACGAATGCTCTGAAGAAAGAGATACAGGGAGTCCATCAGGAGAGCGATGAGACTCTGAGTCAATACTGGGGAGGATTTAAGGGGTTGCTTGATGTGTGCCCAAACAATCACATGGTGGAGGCTGAGATTTATAATAACTTCTACGAAGTATTAACCCCGGAGGGTAAGGATCTCAAGAACTCCTCAAGCGGCAGTGATTTCTCTAAGATGAAGGTAAGTAAAGCCAAAAGGTGCTCGATAGGTTGATCAATGCCAAGAAAGCGTATGATACTCCAAGGACCACGATATTAAGGTGAGTAGCAGCTAAAACAACTGTGGATACCACTAAGGATAGAATGGAGGCCCCAATGGAAAAACTAGAAAAGGCGATACTGGCCGCTATGGAGAAAAACAATCAACGTGCCCCGCGGCAAAATGTGAAGGCTGTATCAAGCCAGGAAGAGATTTACCCCAGTTATGGACCCCCAGGGGAGCCGGACTTTCAAGCCCTTGTGAGCGCGGCTGGACACTGGAACCCAAATGTTAGCAAGAACCCTGGACAACAAAGAGATGCTCCATGGGGATAACATCCTAACTTCAGTTGGATGGGTCAGAACACAAACCAGCCGCCACCACCAGCGATTACCTACCAGCAGCCGCTAGCTATAACCTATCAGCAACCACCGGCGATAAGTTACCAGCAGCCCCCAACTATCAGTTATCCACCACAACAGGAAGGGCAACCCCAGTGGCAAAACCGTAATCATAAAGGGCAGAATAATTGAAACAATAACAGGAGAAGGGGAACCAGCCAAACTGGCCGAACCAAAATCAAATAACCAGATGGTCTCCTACGTTCCACCACATCAGAGGGGGTACCAAAACCAGAATTCGAACGCCCAACCACAGCAGCAGTGAGGTCAAGGACCGCATGGGAACTTCTACCATGGGCAAGGGTCGTCGTCAACCAATCCACCAGGAGCAAGCTCAAGCCAGCCACCTGCTAAGCAACCTAAGAGCACATATGACCTAATAGGTGATTTGCTGAACTCTCAGCAGCACCTCCAAGGAAATATGCAGGCCAATAACGATGTAGTGCATAGGTTACAAGATGTCCAACAGGAGCAGAAGGCGGCTATGGATATGCTCACTTAACAGAGGCTGATGCCCACAACATTAAACAAGATACGTGGACATGACGGTAGGATTCCCGCTACTGTTAAGATGCCGGACAGAGTGAATATCAACAAGATTACTCTTAGATCAGGGAGAGATTATGCCGAGCCCGTGAGAAGGACGGATGAAGAAAGTGAAGAGTTAACCCAGGGGAGAGCTGGAACAGATGCTCTCCTGGATGAGGTGAGGAGACCGTTGGCTCAGTTGGTTGACCCATTGCCTCTTGATCAAGAACCATATGAGTTGAACGAGAAAGCGAAAAGGCATGAGGGAGAAACCCGCAATGAAGGCTCAAGCAATGCGGTCAACCATACAAAGCTTACCCGTATAGAGGAGAACCCAAGAGGCAAAAAGAGGATCCCACCGATTTCATGGAGATTTTGGGTAAGCTGGAAATTAAACTACCTTTCTTACAAGCGTTGAAATTGCCCCCGTTCAGCAGGTTCATAAAAGACTTCATAGCTGGAAAAGTGTGTCTGTTGTTATCGAGAAGAAGAGACTTCCTTCGAAGATAACCGACCCGGGGATGTTCACTCTGCCGATCATCATCAGAGATGTGAATGTTGAACATGCCATGTGTGATTTGGGAGCCTCCATTAATGTGTTGCCGTTCTCAATACACAAAAGGTTAACTGGAGTCAGATTGGTGGATACGAAGGTAGTCTTCCAACTAGCAGATAGATCATGCATAAGCCTAGAAGGAGTTCTATAGAATGTAATAGTAAGGGTGCATGACTTTCTCTATCCGACAGACGTTCATGTGATCCGTATGAATGAGTCTGAGGTTGGAGAGTCAAGTGGAGTGTTGTTGGGAAGACCTTTTCTCCGAACAGCAAAAACTATAATCGATGTCAGTGATGGTACGATCTACCTTGATTATCATGGAGAGAAGTTCACTTTCAACATCGATGAAGCTATGAGGAAACCATTGGACATTGAGAATTTACATTCTTTAGATGTCATTAACCCCTTAGTCCAAGAGTTTCTTGAGACTAAACTTTTACAGGAACTACTCGCAGCTTCTGAGTTGGGTGACTCCATTGAAAAGGAGGTCGCAGGGTGGTGCGAGGCGCTGATCACACAAGATTCGGCGGACGAAGAAATTTCTATCAGAAGCCAAGGTCGACTGGACCAAGTGGCTCCGCCCAACTGAACAACCTAGAATAACTAAGCAACCTGGAAATATTACCCTGACTTTGGGGAATTGGCTGCGAAGAATATGGATAAAAACCCATTGCCTCAAGAGGCGAGCCCACCCAAGAAAGAGTTGAAAACATTACCCCCAGGATTTAAGTACGCTTATCTTGGAAACGAAGAGACATTACCGGTGATCGTGAATAGCCGGTTGACTGAGGAACAGGAAAAAGAATTGCTTGAGGTGTTGAAAAGGAATCATAAAGCAATAGGATGGACTCTGTCAGATCTGGTGGGCATCAGCCCAGATCTTTGCATGCACCATATACGCCTGGAGGAAGGTGCCAAAGCCCATCGTGAACAGCAGAGGAAATTGAATTCTCATATGAAAGAAGTTCTGAAGGAAGTCCTAAAGCTGTTAGCCCTGGGAATCAATTACTCCATCCCAGACAGCAAGTGGGTCAGTCCAGTACATATGGTACCAAAGAAGTCTGGAATTCAGGTGGTGAAGAATGATAAGAATTGAATTGGTACCCACGAGGTTGGTCACAGGATGGAGAATGTGTATCGACTATCGGAAGTTGAACGAGGCTACTCGAAAGGATCATTTTCCATTGCCTTTCATTGACCAGATGCTTGAGAGATTAGCAGGTAAGCAATACTTTTGCTTCCTAGATGGCTACAGTGGGTACTTTCACATGCCCCTTCGGGACATATGCGTATAGAAGGATGCCTTTCGGCGTGTGTAATGCACCGGGGACTTTTCAAAGATGTATGATGAGCATCTTCTCCGACTTGCTGGAGGAATGCATCGAGATCTTCATGGATGAGTTTACAGTTTATAGAAATTTTTTCGGAATCTTGCCTTGATAATCTGGATCTTGTACTATGAAGATGTCAAGAGAAGAATTTGGTATTGAAGTTTGAGAAGTGTCACTTTATGGTCCCTGAAGGAATTGTTCTTGGCCATGTCGTATCAGAGAAGGGGATACAAGTCGACAAGGCGAAGGTAGAAGTGATTACTAAGCTACCCTTCCCCACAAATCTGAAGAAAGTGCGAGGTTTTTTGGGCTACGCTAGGTTCTATAGGAGGTTCATTAAAGACTTTGCCAAAATTGCACAGCCTCTAACCCATCTCCTGAAGAATGATGTAGAGTTCGTCTTTGATGAAACATGCCAACATACCTTCCAACTTTTGAAGGATCGACTTTTTTAAGCTCTGATTATCAGAGCCCCAGACTGGAATCACCCCTTTGAGATGATGTGTGACGCAAGTGATTTCGCGGTCGGGGCAGTCTTGGGCCAAAGGATAGATGGGAAAAGCTATGTTATCTTCTACGCATCTGAAACATTGAATCAGGCTCAGAAAAACTATGATACGACGGAGAAAGAGATGTTGGCCATTGTGTACTCCTTCGAAAAATTTCGCCCATACCTGTTGGGTTCTAAGGTTATTGTGTATACTGATCACGCGGCGATAAAGTATTTGTTGGCGAAGAAGGAGTCGAAACCCAGGTTGATCCGCTGGGTATTGCTGTTGCAAGAATTTAACTGGGAAACAAAACATAAAGCTGGAACAGAGAACAAGATTGCAGATCATTTGAGCAGATTAACACAAGGGAAAGATAGAGAGGACATTCCCGATGCTTTTCCAGAAGAACATTTGTATTGTGTTGAGGGATCCAGTGTCTTGATCAGTCTGGGTGACGCTTTCGGACCAACTGATCAAGAGGAGTTCGTGAATGAAATAAGCAAGAGGCAAGCTGAAACGTGGTTCGCAGATCTGACAAACCATTTGGTAACTGGAGAATTGCCGCCTACACCAGAGGTAACAAAAGCTCAGAGGCTGAAGATAAAGAGCGAAGCCAAATATTACGTCTGGGATGACCCTTACTTATGGAAAATGGGAGTTGATCAGGTCATCAGGCGATGCATCCCTGAATGGGACCAAGAGGACACATTGGTTCATTGCCACTCTCTTGCCTCTGGAGGTCATTTTGGACCAAACAAAACAGCCCGGAAAGTCTTGGACATCGGCTTCTATTGGCCAAATTTGCATAAGGACGCCTACGAATTCTGTAGGAAGTGCAGTCGCTGTCAGTTGACGGGGGAATCTCTGCGAAAGACGAAATGCCGCAGATACCCATAGTGGTATGCGAGATCTTCGATGTCTGGGGGATGGATTTCATGGGGCCTTTTCCCTCATGTTATGGGAATTCTTATATTCTAGTCGCGGTAGATTACGTGTCCAAGTGGGTTGAGGCTAAAGCGACTGTAACCTGCGATGCAAAGGAAGTTGACAGATATCTAAAATCAACCATATTCAGCAGATACGGAATTCTCAGAGCCATAATCTCTGACCAAGGAACTCATTTTTGTAATCGCACTGTGGAGGCTCTCATGAGTTAATATGGGGTACATCACCGTCTGTCCACCTCATATCACCCACAAGGCAACGGTCAAGCAGAGATTTCGAACAAAGAGATTAAGAGCATTTTGGATAAAACGGTGAGCCCTTCAAGGAAGGACTGGAGTAAGCAGCTGGATGATGCCCTGTGGGCTTATCGGATGGCTTACAAAACCTCGATCGGGATGTCACCATACCGATTGGTCTTCGGTAAAATGTGCCACCTTCTTGTGGGTATTGAACACAAGGCCTACTTGGCAGTCAAAGAGGTGAATATGCAGCCCCAAACTTGTACGGAGGAAAGGAAACTCCAACTGCAAGAGTTGGAGGAACTTAGGCTGGTATCGTATGACGCAGCTATGTCGTACAAAGAAAAGACTAAGCTATGGCACGATAAGAACCTGCGGGTGAAGGAGCTGCAAGTCGGACAGAGAGTTTTCTTATTCCAATCAAGACTGAAGTTAATGCCTGGGAAATTGAAATTGAAATGGACGGGACCTTACACCATCGTCGCTCTTAAAGCAACCGGAGCAGTGGAGCTTCAGGGGAGTGACTTGAACTCTGCTCCCTTTCTGGTTAATGGTCACCGTGTGAAAAATTTTAGGGATAACTCAGAGGCATGCACAGTGAAAGAAATTCCGCTACGCATACCCTGTGTTTTCGCCTAAATTAATCAGTCGGTAAATGTCTTGGATGGTCCACTTGATCGGTTAACAAGTGTGTCAGATGGATCAAGTGAATCACCAAGATATTTAGAGTTGTGTAAATATGTGTACATATCTTTTTAAATCATCTCTAAAATTCTTCCAAACAAATTGAAAAGTTTAAAATTTCAAAAATATTTTCGGGAGTCTAGAACTGACTGGATCAAGTTGCTGAGTAAGGGAATATCAAAAGAGCTTCATTCACTCTTGCTCATCTTCTTCACACTTAGCCTAGTGCGCGGTCTAAGTGTGAGAAGTTTGTCTGTGTTTGAGTGTTTTCTTTTGTTAGTGTTGACGTCTTCTCCCACTTAGCCACTCCTCTTTTCCACTTTATCACGCTAGCTTGAGGGCAAGCTATGATAAAGTGAGAGGGGGGAGTAGTGTAGAATGTATGCTGGCTAGATTATGCATGATGTCTCTTGTACTTGTTAGCTATCTGGATCAAATTGAACGAAGCATGTCCAATCTTGAATTGATCAGTTGATAGGTCAGTTGACAAGCTAGTTAAGTCTGTTTAAGTCTTCTTAAGAAAACATGTATGAGCTGGCTGTAATGAAAAGCATAAACCCCTTAGAAAGAGTGAATGAAGAGGACATTGCATGCTGATCTGTGAGACCCCTCTTTCTAGACAAGTTGAAATCAGTTTGAGTGAAGTGAGAACGATGGAAGAACCCAAACTTTAGACCAACTATGAAGCCCTCTAAAAAGTGAGTTAAAAAACTCAAGTAGAACACTTTGTACTAAACACAGAACAGAGTGGCTGCCACTTGATGCTTAGAGGGAGATGACATAGGGAAGTAAGGACTAAAGGCAATAGGAGAAGTCAGTTGAGCCTAATTCTTTCAAACCAACTGAATCTGTCTCATCATAAGGGCACCCCTCAGTTAGCAAAGTTGAGAATATGCAGAATTGTCCTTCTTTTTGAACCCTTAGCCTCCATGCCATGTGAATAAGGGGACAGGAGTAGGGGCATCTCACCGACTGGGGTAGAATATAGGTTATGAACAAGGGTGTAAAAAAAAAAGGAGAGAGAGAGAGAGAGAGAAACAAGAGAAAAATAGGGCATGAGAAAGTTGTAACCTGACCTAGAAAAAAAAGAAGAAAAGTGCTAGAGAAATTAGGGCAGGGCATCTTGTAACCTTGCC
>JAOWBI010016195.1:0-10248 GCA_028566235.1 Salvia elegans | reverse complement strand
TAAATAAAGTAAGATATGTCTTTAGTTCATTCTATTTAAAAATTTATACTATTAGTATTGGTAAAATTTGTTTTTCTACAACCTATTAAATTGACAGTAAGGAGTAAATTTTTTATGCATTTTCTTTTGATAATGATGAATTGCTATAATTTATTATTACATTATTCAGTATTTATGAAATTTATCACTTTTGAACAATTTTATAATTTTTACAAATAGCGAATAATTTTTGTTTATTTCACAATTGTTCAATTGGATTGACCTCTGAACAAATTTTGGCTGATGATGGAGTTCTGGATAATTATAATGTAGTTATGTGATGAAGATATAATGATTAATTGTATAAAAGTTCAACAAATTTATTCCGAATTTTATCGTATGGAACAAATTTTAAAATGTACAAAAGTTATACTCCCTCTATTTACAAAAATAGTCTCATTTACGAAGAATACGAGTTTTAATAAGAAATTGAAAAAGTAAAATAAATGAAAAAAGTGAGTAAAATAAGCGAGTGGAAAGAAAAATTACTTAAAATATGAGAGAGGTAGAAAGAATAAGTTAGTAAAGTAAGAGAGATAAACTTTTTATTTTTAGAAATAGGACTATTTTTTGTGAATATTTCAAAATAGTTGGATAAGACTATTTTTCATGGACGTAAGGAGTAGTTCAATACGCTATTTTAAGAGGTATGGGATTGACCAGAAATCAAACAAAAACCATACTCCCTCCGTCCCACAAGAATATGCATTCTTTTCTTTTTAGCCCGTCCACAAGAATATGCACTTTTCAATTTTAGAAACGTTTTTCTCTCTTATGAGGTGAGACCCATTTTTCACTAATAATACTTTATTTACTTTTTCTCTCCACCTCTCTCCTACTTTACTAATTTTGCATTAAAATCCCTGTCGAATCCAAAAAGTGCATATTCTTTGGGGACTGAGGGAGTATATTTAAATTTCAATTTTCTCTTATATATAATGAATTGACTATAAACCCATTAATTTTTACTAAATGCCATTTGTTCCATGATTATAAACTGTTTTTTTGATTCTATATATCACAATCGTTGGCTATATAACATTTTCAAAATTTTATAATTTAATATTATTGTGAATCTTTGATGACTTCGAAAATTTCCTATGGGGGTACTTAAATTGATTGGTACTCATAATAGCGAGTCAATTATACTGTAATAAATAAATTTAAGTATAATATACATTATGTATTCTCCTACCATTACTCATTAGTATAGCTAAAGGCCGATATTGAAAATGCATTGTGTACTAAATGAGAAAAGTGAGTAAATTAGAGGCAATATAAAAATCATCAACTGGAATGTGGTTATTGAGAGTCAAAACGTTGGTTGTGATATTTTATTTGTGACTTCCAAAAATAAATAACGTATAAAACCGTACATGACGTTAAGTAGAAATAATAAAAATAAAAGAGTGGTGCCAAAACAAATGGTTCCATATTTAACATGATCTTTTTCAAGATGTCAAAAAAAAAAAAAAGGAAAATTTTCGATTTAGGAGACTGTAATTAGAAACTTCACAACTCGATAGCCACTGAAGAAGTAGGCTTCTTGGTATTCCTCGAGCAATAAGCCCTCAGTTTTTCCGGCATTGTTCGGTATACGCGCCACCACATTCTGTGGGTGGAGTTGCTCGCGTACCGATGAAATTCCGGCAAGTCCCAGTTGCAGTCGTGCTCCTCCCCCGCACAATTCCATGGCTTCAGGCCGGTGTAGTGCACGACAACCACGCCCTTGTCAAGCAGATGCACGTTGTCCTGTGGATCGACGAACACCTTCATGAAGTTCAGCTCGTGTGGCAGGCGGTGCCACCACGCGAACATCTCGTTCAGGAAGCCCTGGTCACCCCCGTTGTACGACTCCACCACCCTCATCTTCTCCATGAGGGTGTCGAACGTGCACTGGGACGGCTCCACCACCATCAGCCCCGAGTTGAAGAGGTGCTTCTCGTAGTTGCTGACGGCCGAGAGCTGCGGGTACGCGAAGAGCCTGTCGATGTTGTTGATCACAATGAGATCCGCATCGATAAACATCAGCTTGTCGTACAGCTTCAGCTGCCATATCCGGAGCTTGCTGTAGTTCCACTCATTGTACGTGTCTTGCCTTGAATACGGGCTCCGTATGCGCTCGATCCGCTGCGTTTTCCACCCTGCTGCTTGGAGGGCCTCCAACGATTCAGCGGAGATGTTCTCGTCGGCAAGAAGAATGAGATCTTTCGTCGTATTAGTCTGTATGAGGCTCTGAGCCAAGACGATTGCGCCACACACGTAACTTTCCGAGGTGTGGAGGATCGTAACGTAAGCCTCTCTTGGCCGAGGAAGACTGTCATTGTATGTTCGCCTTCCCCGTCGTTTGCCTGCAGTTCAATACATCAAACACTATTTGCACATTTCCCCTAAATAAAACTTTGCCATTTCTCTTCAATAATCAATTTCACAGTCACATATACAACTCACACACTCGAACCGGCGGCCTGGCCTGAGCTCGTTCCGTTACCGATCAAAAGTGTGGAGCATATGATTTCCCATAAGTAGAAAACCATCCTTCATAAACACGATATGAGAAGCTGAGCACAAGGACAAAAAACTTACCAAAATTGGAAACCGGAGGGACGAGTTGGCACGGCCCGACCGGCATGAGCACCAGTTTTTCAATCCTTGTCAAGTCAGGTTTGTAAATCCAAGTGCTGCCTTCATTCCACAAAAGGTCATCACATCTGAAAATCTCCCACATCGGATCCAACGATTCGACAAATACGGCCAGCAACGGCCCGTTGCCCCTTCTCCGACTCCGCACCAGTAAGTTGGCCACCACCAAGTTCACTTGCAGCCTCCAAACATCCTTTAACCCATCAAGCTCATTCCCAGTCCGACGTGGAACCCTGGCTACGACCACGTCCAGCTCCTGATAAACTTCAAATCTCGGCATCGGGATGTCAGGGCATGTCAAGTTCTCATCCATTTGTTCCCAAGACACATCAGACCAGCGGAGCCCTTCCCCTGCACGGTTGAAATCCACTTTCACCATCTTCGCCTTCGTTTCAACTCCATCCAGCGCCGCATCCACGTTCACCAGCCCAATATTGATCATTTCATCCTTGAACTCCCTCGTAACAACCTCGAACCACTCAGGGTTTCTCTTTCGTTTAAGGTAAGGGGTGGTAGTATTCTTTGCACGTTGGGGAGCCTCCTCGCCCCTAATCAGATTCACATCTCGAGCCACCACTCCCATCTCGACTCTTTTCTTGATGATTTCTTCTGACACAATCTCGAGCCAGTCTGTGCTTCTCATGCTCTCGAGATCGGTGTTCAAGCTGTGAAACTCATCTTGAAGCTGCCTGGTGTAGTTGATGGTGAAGTATAGATTGTTAGTTACAAGAATGGCAACGGAGAGAACGATGAGACCAACAGTGAGTAACTCAAACCTTGAAGACATTGTTAGCCTTCAACATCTCTTCATCTTCGCCTATATATCCGCAGGTACGAGGTTAACACAACAAGCGAAACTACAGATCAAAGCACATTAATCATATTGATTCTTTCTAATTTCTACAAAACCAAATTGTGCAACAAGCTTTGCGAACTTCCCTTTTGTTTCCTTGTTCCTGCAAAAAGCAATTTTCACATTGCAAATAGTCATGACTATCCGAGAGAATCATGCGTCACAAAAGACGTATCTTTAGAAAGATTTCCTAAAATTGTAAAATTGAGACAAAATCTGCACTAATTTATAAGCATGCCATTCTTGACATATCTTAGTAGTTATGTGTTAGGATGCACACTCACAAAATCAGATATATTCCCAATCAAGGAAAAAATTCAATTCTGTAACTCTTGTTACTATTTGCTACTCAAATAAGTAAAATGAGACAATAGATATAGAGTAAAAGAGATAATACTTACCAAGATACCGTGCAGGTGCCATGTGTTCGTTTCAGAAGCAGAATTGTAGCAGTTGATCGATCTCCAACCATGAAATAATCAGTATTGCCAGTACACTCAGAGAACTCGAAACAAAATTTCTTATCTCAGGAATTAAGTGGTTTACATGCAGTAAAAAATGTAAATCTGGAGACGTGACACAACACCGTATATATAGGAAGAATGAGCAAGAATCGAAAGCTGAAACTTCGAAAAAAGCAGTGACAAGAAATACTAATTCATATTGCATTGGCTCAAAAGATTAAATAGTAAATGTATATAACAATTAACATCAATAGAAAATCCAGAAATTCATTCCTTATCCTTTAATAAGTTGTTGACCATATTTACTAGAGGAAGTGTGCCCTTTCCCATGATCTCTAACCTAGAAGTATTCGAGGCGTGATAAAAAAGGGAGAGTCCAAATGAGACGAGCTCGGGGAGAAAGAGGCGGGATGACAAGAATCCATGCCAGTAACGAGGCTCCAAGTTGAAAAATGCGTCAAAAAACCTCCTCGTGGAATGTAAATCGAGCTTGAGCAGAATATCCATACCAAAACAGAAGAACTCCCGTTGTCGCCTCCTTTCTATAGGCCACAAGTCTTTCCAAACTTCCGCTGATAAGTCATTGCCACGAACGCCCCTATCAGAGCCTAGGTACTGGACAATAGCATTAGCAACAATCGGGGCTGCAGCCAGAGTCCGTGCAACCATATAGCCTGTTGAAGGATGCACCATTCCTGCTGTACCACCGATTCCAACAACTCTTTGAGGCAGCACAGGCAAAGGCCCCCCCATAGGAATCACACAATGCTCGTCCTCTTCAATGCTCTTCACTTTTATGCCTAAGTGGTTCAGTCGAGCAACCATTCGTTCCTGAATATCCCTCATGGGTAAACCAGGACGGGCTACGAGGGAAGTTTCTTCTAGAAATATTCTCTGCGAAGAGAATGGCATCGCATAGAGGAAAGTCGGGATCTTTCCATTCCTCTCCTTGAGCTCTTTATTGTTGTTGAGATGCGCGTCTCTCCAGTCCATGAAAACCATCTTATCCACATCAAAGGGATGCTCCTCAACCTCTGCTAGAATCCCATAAGCCACCTGGTAGCCAGGGTTGTACGGCTTGTCATACTGAACAAGGCAACGCGAGAAGCCAGTCGCGTCAAGAACCACAGCAGCCTGAATGGTGACACCGTCATTGCATATCAGCAATGACTTGGATTCCTCGTGGATCACCTGCACAACCTTGGCCTGATGAAACTTAACACCATTAGTGATGCACTTCTGCATCATCTTCGACTTCAGCTGCTTCCGGTTAACCCTCCCATACGGCCTATGGAGATCCTTCGTCGTTTTATCATCAATGTACACAACAGCCCCAGACCACGTCGTGTCCAGGCAATCCAACAAGTCCATGGCCTCAAACTCATCCACCCACACACCATAGTTATTCGGCCATATCAGCTTCGGAGAAGGATCAATCGAGCACACCGAAAGCCCAGCCTCAGACACCTGCTGAGCTACAGCAAGCCCTGCAGGCCCTCCACCCACAACAGCAAGATCAACCACAACCCCCTTAGAAGGGTTGAACAAGGGAAGCTCAAAATCAAGATTTTCCTTTTTGGTTTCAGGCACAAGCTCAAGTAGGGCGCTAGAACTAGCCCTCACACACAAACCCTTGCCAAATTTCTTAAATTGAGACTTTGATTCGAAGCTACGACCCTTGAATGAGCCAAAGGAATTAACTTTATCTGCAACCCCATGAATTGGGTGGAGGAACTGAATCTTATTATGGGTCTTGAGCAAAGTATCCATAAATCTAGCAAGAGAAGAACTTTCTAGAATATTTCACTGATTTATTGAAATTACACAAGCAGGGGTTCAGGAATTCCCCAATTCTGAACTCAAAATCTTGAATGGAGAGAAGAAAATGAAGTATGAACAACAAACTTGTTCATTTCGACAAAAAACTGCAAGATTTCTTTGTAAAACAAAATTATGATTCACTTACTCGTAACGCAAAGATGAAGTGAAACAGAAGAAAAACAGGTTTTTTGGGGGTGAGAAGATTTTTGGAGCTGAAATCTTGAGAGCGTGTGGTTGGACTCTCATCAACGACACACAAGTATGGTTTTGTGGGCATACTGCTATGCAATATCCACATCCATCCTATTTAATATTTTATTTTCCTGTTATCTTTGGCGCATGGTCTCAGATTTAATTATGGTTTATTCTCGTATGAGGATTTTTTTTCATCTTTTTATGGCTATTGACTTTTCCATACATAACACGGCCTTAACATTAGTGTGAGAATTATTTTTTTTATTAATAATAATTTATTGATTTAATTATCAATTAAATAATGAAGAACAGTTAAATGATAAAAATACCAAGTTGCGTAACTTCACAATTATCCCATACGTTGTTTTTCCGATGAAACCCACGATGATTTAACCTACGATGATTTGGCAACCAGATTTCCCAATTATCCTATCATCATTTATGGTAAGTTACGCGACATTTCATTATGCGGCACCGTCGTTTTGTCCACGTAGATAAATCTGATTACCACATCATCGCGGGTTTCATCAAAAAGATTAGGTATAAGATAATTGTAAAATTTTAAAATTTGATAATTTATCATTTAAGTTTTGAAAACTAAAAAGTATAAGACAAATTGTAAGTTGAGTGTTGTATGTGATTTATTTGATGATTTGCCCTAATTTAAAGTATGAACTCCTATCATTATTACTAGTACTTATTTTTATCAGGAAATGGAGAAATGATGGGGTTGGATCTCTATACTTCATAAACACTGCATTCTACTTAAGTATTGATACTAGCTTCTTTTTTTTAATTAAGATTATATGAATTTAGTGCAACATTAGTCGTGTAGACACCACACCAAAAAATCTAATGTTAGTTGTCTTGTTTCCAATTTGTTTGAGAGTCATTTTAGAGTTGAATTTCCAGAAAAGTTGTGATTTTGAAAGCGGATCAATGACATAAACATGTGATAATCTCAATTTCATCATTGTCGATCCAAATCTGTAAAAGGCGGCCCCATTTCCATTGATCGGATAAAATAATCCAAATCCCACAAAAATTCCTTGATCAATTCCACCCCTCACTCAAATTCATCACAAAGCTTAAACCTTTGCAAAAACCCCAATCTCAAAATATCCCCAAATGCTCCGTCTCCACACCCTCCGCCGCTCTCTGCAGCCCCTCCGCCGCTTCTGCTCCGTTCCCAACCCGCCCCCCGCCGCCAGCAGAGACGCCGAATTCCGCCGCTACGTCGGCTACGGCGCCCTCTTCCTCGGCTGCGGCGCCATCACCTACTACTCCTTCCCCTTCCCGGAGACCGCCAAGCACAAGAAGGCCGAGCTCTTCCGCTACGCCCCGCTCCCCGCCGACCTCCACACCGTCTCCAACTGGAGCGGGACCCACGAGGTCCAGACCCGCACCTTCCTGCAGCCAGAGAGCGCCGCCGAGCTGGAGTCCGTGGTGAAGGAGTTCAATGAGAAGAAGCAGAAGATCCGGCCCGTCGGGTCGGGCCTCAGCCCGAATGGGATCGGGCTGACCCGCGGTGGCATGGTGAATTTGGCTCTGATGGATCGGGTTTTGGAGGTGGATGAGAAGAATAAGAGGGTTAGAGTGGAGGCTGGGATTAGGGTTCAGCAGCTTGTTGATGGGATTAAAGATTTTGGCCTTACTTTGCAGAACTTTGCTTCAATTAGGGAGCAGCAGATTGGTGGCATTGTCCAAGTTAGCCTTCTCTCTCTCTCTCTCTCTCTCCCCCTCTCTCTTCTTGATTTTGGATTATTGAGGTTTGCTTCTTCTCTTGATAATGGAATTCTTTAATTGTTTATTTCTGTTTTGACCATATTCACCTTGCTTGTTCTTTCTTTGTTGTTGTTTTGGCTTGATTTTGTGGGAATTCTTTGTGTGGTATTGTCAATGCTGTAGTTTGAGTAGTTGCTTATGTATGGTGCTTTGGATTCTTTGCGGTGGCGGATTTTAGGTTGGGGCGCATGGCACTGGTGCGAGGCTACCTCCGATAGACGAGCAGGTTATCAGCATGAAGCTAGTTACTCCGACTAAGGGCACCATTGAGGTGTCCAAGGAGAAAGATCCCGAGCTCTTTTACTTGGCCCGTTGTGGCCTTGGAGGGCTTGGCGTCGTCTCAGAAGTTACGCTACAGTGTGTCGAGAGGCAGGAGCTCGTGGAGCACACATATGTGTCCACTATGAATGAGATCAAGAAAAATCACAAGTAATTTGCACTTTCTGATTCTTGTGATCTTATAACTTTGTTAGGGATTATTGCATCTGGTGAAACAGTTTTTATAATCAAGACAACGTGGGAGTTGATCGTGTGCTTGTACGGTCTTGGATCACAATCTTTCTTGAAATATAAGTTCATTCAACTTCTTTTGTTTTTGCAGGAAACTTCTCTCTGATAACAAGCATGTCAAATACCTATACATTCCTTATACAGACAAGGTCGTGGTTGTGACGTGTAATCCTCTTTCGAAGTGGAAAGGTGTGCCGAAGCATAAACCTAAGTACACTGCTGAAGAAGCTATACAGCCTATAAGAGACCTTTATCAAGAATCACTGATAAAGTACAGGTAAATTGAGTACTCTCCCGTTGTTGTATTGTTGCTAATGGTAGAAATCTATATATTGCACATTTACATGGCTCTAGCGATTCTCCCCTTTGAATTACTTCAACTTTTACAGGAAAACAGCTGTTGCATCGGACGAAAAGGAGCCAAATGTCGATGAGCTTTCATTTACAGAACTGAGAGATAAGCTCATTGCTTTGGATCCTCTTAATAAAGATCACATCATGAAGACCAATCAAGCAGAGGCCGAGTTCTGGACTAAGTCGGAGGGGTATAGAGTGGGTTGGAGCGATGAAATTCTGGGCTTCGATTGTGGTGGGCAACAATGGGTCTCGGAAACATGTTTTCCAGCTGGAACCCTATCCAAACCTAGCATGAAAGATTTGGAATATATAGAAAGATTACTGCAGATGATCGAACAAGAAGATATACCTGCCCCAGCACCCATCGAACAGAGATGGACGGGATGCAGCAGGAGCCGTATGAGTCCAGCTTATAGCTCATCACCCGACGACATATTCTCATGGGTAACATTTAACATTCTCATATGCTAAATGTGGGATTTATGTTAGGTTAATTTGTTGACACTTTTTTTCACAGGTTGGCATAATTATGTATCTTCCTACTACGGATGCTCGTGAGAGGAAGCAAATTACTGATGAATTCTTTCACTACAGACGTTTGACTCAAGCAAAATTATGGGATGATTATTCAGCTTATGAACACTGGGCTAAGATAGAGGTACATATCATTTCTTCTAAATCTTAATTACCGAAACATTATAAATTTGTTTGACATGAGCATCGTGAAAGTACTTTTTTCTTGAGGTTAATATTCGATTATTCTCTGCCAAAGTTTGAAGAGAGGCTTATTACGTTACTATCATCGACCTCTGAATTGTAAACCTCATTGATATTATAGCAAATTTATTTAAATGTGTTATAGGTCCCAAAGGACAAAGACGAGCTTGCTGCACTGCAGGCAAGGCTGAGGAAGAGATTTCCGGTTGATGCATACAATAAGGCAAGAAAAGAGCTCGACCCCAATCACATCTTTTCGAACTACATGCTTGAAAAACTGTTCCCCGTCACTGAGACTGTGTGATAAAGATAAAAGTTTGTCGTGTCCCTGGTAACGTTTCCTTCTCGCTCAATAGCTATGGCGATCTCTAGAATTGATTTAAGATGCACATATCCACCATTGAATTTATTTCACATCCAATCTCAAAATGCTTCAAGTTCACATTCATCGCATCTTTCTTGAACCATGAGAGCATATGGATAAAAAAATACGAAGCTTTGTTTTCATAATCGTGAATGTATTTTTGTGCTTCAAAAACTGTTGTAGACTCGAATGGTGTTCCCCAGTATATTAATAAAGCATGTTTGCTCCCGTGATCGTTCCCTGTCATATATTATTATTATCGCGTGCAGTTTGCATAGTGTGGTTTGTTTCTCGTGTTTAGCTTCGAAGGAAAAAATATTAACACAAACCTTAGTATATACTATATCAATAAAGCACTGGTGCATACATACATAGGAAGCTACAAAATGAACTAGATTTAGTAGACGATTATACTAGTTTATCGTATGGCTATGTTACTGCAGTCTGAAATTAGTCGAAACATACTTCGCAAAGCCAGCAGCAGCATAAACCCCAGAGGC
>JAOWBI010016042.1:0-10260 GCA_028566235.1 Salvia elegans | reverse complement strand
CAACTATTTTTAATTAAAGATAGTACTATTTCTTACGGTGTGGTTCAATTATAGAAATTTCAATTATAAAATCGTGAATTTCGTAAAATTGGTAGTGGATACCAAAAATGGGATTATTAATTCACGGCGTCATAAATTTCCAACGGTAACCATTTTCAAATAATTCAGTTCAAATTCCCAACTCTATTTATCCTTCGCATTTCCACTCCAAGAAACCACAAAATCAAAAAAAGCCCATTTTTCACACACCCCAATCACTACAATGGCGGAGAATCAAGAACAAGTGGAGCCGAAGGAGAGAGAAATTCCAGTTTTCACAGTCTTGAAGAATGGTTGTGTATTGAAGAATATCTTCGTTTTAGATAACCCTCCCCCTATTTCTTCTTCCGCGGCAGACATTTCCGTTCAGAAATCAGAAATTGAAGAGATATTGGTGGTGGGGAGGCACCCCGATTGCAATATAAAGTTGGAGCACCCGAGTATAAGCAGATTCCATCTCCGCATTCACTCGAAACCCTCTTCTCGATCTCTTTCCGTCACAGATTTATCCTCCGGTAAACCTACACTGCGTGTTTGTGTGTGAAATTGATTACATATATAATATGTTAATGTAGCTTGATGGTCTTGAGTTTTTTCCACTTGTCTAGAAACCCTTTTATTGAATTGTATTATTAACTTTTTGCTATCTTGAGCAGAAACCTCTGTTTTTTTAAGAACAAAAAAGTTCTGGATTTCGATTCTGATCGAAAATAGCTTTAGAACTTTATCGTGTATCTAAACTATCTAATTTAGGTCAAAATCTTGTTGTTGGTGTGTGTGTGCGCTCCCAACCTTGATTAGTTCTGTGATTTTTGTTTATAAATTCTTGAAATGAAAGCCCTAATTTTTTTCCTTGATAGTTGTATAGATCCCGATTGAATTTCCAATTTCTCATCTATTTTGCATCTGATGCAGCCGAGTGAGTGTGTGTGTGTGTGTCTAATCTACATAACCTTGGTTTGTATAGTGTGCGGCAATCTAACACTACAGTTTGGGTATAGATACGACGGTGGTGTCTATTTAATCCAATGTTGACGAATGTTTGATTGTTGCATTGGATTTCTTCTGTGTTCTTTTTTTGAGCTCTTTCCTTTCTTGAATCAGTTCATGGGACTTACATCTCTGGGAAAAGAATCGAGCCGGGTGTCACGATTGAACTAGTTCGGGGTGACACGCTGAAGCTAGGGGAGTCTAGTAGATTGTATAAACTAGACTGGGTTCCAATCAGCTATGCGTATGAGGTAAACAGCCTGTTTGCACCTCAGCTGGATGAGTTGGATAGAGTCGATGAAAAAACACTAGTAGCAGATCAGGTAGGTTTCAAGTCTGCATGATGTTCTTACTGGGTTGTTTGATTATACTAATTTGGTACCTGGTTTTCAGGATGAGAATTGTCTGCCTCGTGAAAATGAATGGGGCCAGGATCTGGGAGATGAAATAGAAGCTCTAGGGTGGCAATTTTCTGAGGCGGATCTAGGATTGTCTGTGCAAGAAACGGCTGCAGAAGTAGAGAAACCTCGCTCGCCTGAAATGTTAAGCAACGAAAATGAAGCGTCTGCAATGTTCAGCAACGAAAATGAAGCGCCTGAAATGTTCAGCAACAAAAATGAAGCGCCTGAAATGCTCAGCAATGAAAGTGAAGCGTCTGCAATGTTCTGCAACGAACATGAAGCGCCTGAAATGTTCAGCAAAGAAAATGAAATGCCTGAAATGTTCAGCAACGAAAATGAAGCGTCTGAAATGTTCAGCAATGAAAATGAAGTGCCTGAAATGTTCAGCAACGAAAATGAAATCTCCGGTGGCCAGCTGTTATCACTGGATATGTCATTTTCATGTGAAGGAGCAGGAGGGGTGTGGAAGCAGGTAAGATGGTCGAAAACTTGGTCAAGAATGCGGTTTTCTGGAAATGTCAAAATTTAATATTTTTTGCTCTCTGTGTTTTCAGGATGGGGATGGTTTGTTGCTACACAAAGATGATTTAGGCGAAACTATGGAGGATAAGCTGTTATGTGACGAGGCAACAACGCCTCCACGGCCAGAAGATGAAGCGGAAACTGTCAGTTCGCCTGAGATACGCAACAATGAGATTGTTTTCTCGAGCATTCAGAAAGGCCATATGCCATTAGCAGAAACTATGGAGGCTTCTGAGATGAACTCGGAGAAAAGGTTAGGTATGAATATTTGGTCGAGGAGGGGTAAATTCGAAGATGTCAAGATCAGAACCAGCATAAGCAAGGCAATCTGCACGAGCATTCATATGAGCACACAGATCAGATCATGTCTCGTTGAAGACCGTGCGAACAAATCAGTGGTGAAAGATCAATGTGGTGCTAGTCCTAATAAGGATGAAGGGAGCTTCACACCGGACAAGGAGAACGCTTCTCCTGATTCCTGCCTGGTGAGATCCTTGGGAAGCAATTTCGACGAAGCTTTGAAGAGCGAATCAATCTCAGATGAAGAAATTTTCACTTCAGATAAAGAGAATACGACTCCGAAAAGTTATCTACTCAGGTCCATCAAGAATGTCGGGAGCTCTCAAGAGGTTAGGCGCCTGAACTTAAACAAACCTTCTCCCTTGAAGAAAGCTAGCCGCAGCATTTTACAGGAACGTAAATCTGAAAGCTCTGCTTTCAACGGGAAGGCAGCAGAAAGGGTACCTTTTCTTCCACTGCCTGTAGATAGCCATGGCATTTTACAGGAACATAAACCAGATAGCTCTGCTTTCAAAGGGAAGACAGCAGAAAGGGAACCTTTTCTTCCACTGCCTGTGGCTAGCTGCGGCATTTTACAGGAACGTAAATCAGAAAGCTCTGCTTTCAAAGGAAAGGCAGCAGAAAGGGAACCTTTTCTTCCGCTGCCTGTGGTTTCCACTGGTGATGATAAGTCCACACCGACACCTCCAGTGCGTGAATGCGCAGTGAGAGAAAGCCGATGTGTCGATTACTTCAAGGTGAGAGGGAACAGGTGGATTATTGTAGTAGACACTGGTTGTCTGCTAAACAAGAAGTCAAGGAGGGAGCTGCAGCTGTTGAGAGGTCTTCGAGGGACCTCATTGGTCATTCCAAGAATTGGTAAGATGGAAACTTGTCCTCAAAATGGAAACTTTTCTTTGATTTAGATTAATGATGGATACCTTTCTGAATCTCAGTTTTGAGGGAGCTTGACTGCATGGTGAGACGCGCTAGTTTCCTGTCAAGAATGACGGAGGCCTCTGCAGCGCTGCAATGGATCAAGGAGTGTATGGCTTCAACAGCGTGGTGGATTCACGTGCAGAGCTCAGCAGAGGAGAGCAGGCTCGTCCCACCAACTCCGCCTGCTGCTGCATCTGCTCGCTGGTTCAGTGAGGAGAAAGGCGCGTTCTCCGTTGGCTCTATCCCTTTCTCTCCCTATACTCTGCAAGAAATCGTCACTCCAACTGCTGCAGACCACATCCTCGAATCTGCTATCCTCTTCAAGCAAACCATGGATGGACAACTTGTCCTTCTCAGTGATGATGTTACTTTAAAGATCAAATCCATGGCCGAGGTAAGCACATTTCTATACATATACTGTTCCTCTGAACAGTCGTTTGAACTTGAAACATGTCTCAGTGATTATGTTTCATTGCAGGGTATCATCTGCGAGACAGCAAGAGAGTTTCGTGGCAGTCTTGTCAACCCTTTCTCAGCGAGGTTCTTGTATTCAGATAGCTCTCCAAGAGGGTCTACATGGACTTGTGAGGATGATACTGTCCTTAAGGAGAAATACTACCCGAGTCCCACGAAGAAAGCCACGAAATCAGGAGATGGGGCTAAAGGTTTGAAGCTGATACTACTGCACAACTCCAATTTCAGAAAGATGAGAGCTTAGGCAGTTTGACGAGAAAGTTGTTGAGTGCTTCTCAATTTCTCAATGTATGTTACATTGTTACTATATTTGGGGGTCTTGGTTTACTTTGATATGTTTCCATGAAGCAATTATGAATAGTGAATACATTAAAACGACAAGAATCTGCAAAATGTTGAAGTAATATGTTTTTTTCATTGATAATATAAGGAACAGCAATGGATGGGTAAATCACCATGGAAACGATTCTACAGAAAAATTTATTTGATGTCAAAGAACTAAAGCATTGATACAAAGTACTTTAAAACTACAATAATAATGAACAAGAACACCTCATTCAAGATGGTTTGGGGCGGCATACCTGCCATTCTTTGGAGAGTCATCACAAGATAGAAGGAATGAGAAGGAACTCTCTGCATCCTCAAATAGATGCCGAGGGAATTCTTGTAAACTGGCCATATTACTTGTATCAAAGCCCAAAGGCGAGAAATAGGTTGCTGGATCCTCTCCGGACCCTTCAACCTCCATTAAGCCTTGACACACGCTTCTACCTGGATCGTCTAACTTGTAGCCGAAGTCTAGTTGTTCGACTTTGTTTGCTGCTTCAACGCTGCTTTGCCCTTGATCAGACGGTCCAGCCCCTTCGAGAGGGATAGCCGGGGTGTGGCCTTGAAAGAGGGCAATGTGACCGAAGAGCTTGTCCTTCCTAGAGAAGGTCGTCCCACACGAGCAAAGCCACTGGTCTCTCCCACAATGCTTCTCATGCGTTTTCAGATCTGCAATGACCGAGAATTTCTTCGTGTGGCAGCGGCTGCAGGTGTAGTTCTTGTCACAGTGGGTTCTCTTGTAGTGGTTCTTTACACATAAAATCGTCTTTAGAGGCTGAAACTTCTTGTGATCCTTGTTGCGCTTGCAGCCAACGTAAGGGCAGGAATACCTCTTGATGAGGACCGGATCCGAGCTCAATTCCTTATGGGGCTTAGCTAGAGCAGCTGGAGTCTTGTACTCATCGCCATGGCCTCTCATGTGCATCCGTAGATTGGCATCTCTCTTAAACCCCTTACCGCAGATCGTGCAGAAATGGGTGTGAGGTGCAAGAATCTCCTCCTTCTCGAGCTGTAGGATCTCGTACGAGCCAGGAGGGAGATTCTCTCCTTCTTCGGCCTCATCATCACTCTTCATATTATGATCCTCAAGACCGCCAGTTGGATCATGGTGATCCTCCATCTTGTTTGCATTGTTATGAACAACAGTATCCGAAACTCGTGCTGCTTGACTCATCATTCCACCAAATTGCCCTAGCTGGCTACTCAAACTCTCTGAGTTCTTCACAGATGGGAGAAGGCTCCCCGCAGTGGATATCAACTGAACTATAATCGAGGTGAGATCAGCCGTGATAAGCTGCTGTTGCTGAGCCAAGATCTCATCAGCTTGGCTCATAGCTTGGCCTCTGCGCCCGATAACCAGCTGCACCAAATCCTGCAGCTGGTGAATCTTCTTCTCCAAAAACGAGAGATTGCTCAGCATTGCCTTCGGATCCCAGTTCTGCATATTGGGAGCCTCGGGTATCTGCTTACCTTGAAGATTGTTCATTTGCATCTGGCTATCAATGTCGGATGCAAATGGGCGTTTGGAACCAGAAAGTTGTTGGCCGGAGGTCCTTACTCCATGTCTATCAAACGAGGATTCTTCCCACTTCTTCTGATGTCTATCAAAATCTGTGAGAGATGGGTTATTTGAATGAGTGTCAAGTGATTCCAGCGCCGATGAGGACTTTGCCCATGTTTCTGTACGTAGCCTCTCGTCGGGGTCCATTTTAAGTTTAGAATTTGCAAGAACCAACTTGGGAGATTTTTAAACTGCAATCCACAGGTTTGGAAAGGTGCAAGAGCTTCAGCAGAAGTCAGCTGATAAACTAACCAAGAACGAACACATGTAATTAAGGATAATGAATACAAAACACGACTAGCATGCCTCAGTGACTTTACACAACCAAAAGCAGTATCAATTTCAAGCTTGTCAAGGATACAAAGCAGCAATCACTTTCAAATTGGCGAGGAATGATAAGAAAGACAAGCTTCAAGAAAAGCTACTAAAATATTTGCTATTCTCTATATAGTGCAGGGATGTTCATATCTGGAGTACAAAACTTACACTGTAGAGTTGAATCTCTACAAATTTTTCCCAATTATTCCTAATTAGAAGAAAATGACCTAAAATCAGCTCCCCAAACTAAACTAGATAAAGAGCAAGTAAAGTTCTTCTTGTGAATCCAAATATTTTCTTATATTGATTACTAATTAGGAACCTATAGTCTATAGAACTTATTCACTCATTGATTTCTCCTCCCAAGCTACAAGGTGATGACCAATAAAGTAAATTTGCTGAAACTTAATTGCACCTTTCCAACTATTCCTACATCTTACAACCATAAACAAGAGGAATTCAATAAACTCTTTTTCATTTTCTTAAATACTTAATTTTTTTCATTTCCCAGCTGCAAGAAATCCCAAAGCACCAAACAAAAAGAGACACAAAGATTACTTATTTTGATTCTTCAAAAGATAAAAAGATTACTACTTATTATTAGTTCCCAACATTCTCAGATAACTCACAGTGTCACATCCTAATTCCTTTTGTCAATCAAATCTAGGGATTCAGCTGACAGCAAAGAAATTCAAGAATCAAAGCTTACAAAGAACAAACATGAAATTCAAGAACAAAAGAATCAAACCATACAATCAAGAACCAATAAACAGTAGCAGAAAAGAACTGATCCAATTGTTTGATGAAGAGAGAAAAAAATAGATAGGAAAACTCACCAGATTAAACAGAAGCCAGATGCGAAATGAGAAAGGGGCTATTGTGAATTTTTATATTTAATTTATAGTATTATTTTATTTTGGTGTGCGCGACTTCGTAGAAGTCCAGTCTTGTCTCTCTTCCTCTGTGACACTGCCACCACTTGTTTCTCAAATACCTATCAGCTAAAAATTGATACTTTTTGGGGCCACTGTAATCGAAAACAAGAATACTCACTCTTTGTATTCTATATTTGAATAATCTGTTCATCATAACTTTGTTAGAAAGTGCAATTATTACGATCTTGTCTTGGGAGATGGGAGTGGGAATCTTCCAACCAACTTTGGATGCCTTCTCTTCTACATCGATTCTTGTAAATTTGTAATGAAATGTAAATTTCAATTGAGATTATGCTTTGCATTTGATTGAATAAAGAATAAAGTAAATAAATTAGTGAACCAATGTCATTTAGTATAGCGTATTTACAGAGTATGCTTTGCATTTGATTGAATAAAGATTAAAGTAAATAAGTGAACCAATGTCATTTAGTATAGCGTTCATGGATGTTTACAAAATTTATATAATCTAAATAAATAAACATACATTTGATGATTTTTTATTACGGCCACATATTTCGTTATTACTAGTATTTTAGTATGACATGCCTTTTCTAAAAATTTCAATTATGGCTGCGTTCCATATTCCAAACTACTATTACAAAATCACTTACTCTATCGACTAAACATTTTTGTCCACAAAAAATAATGAGAATAACTGATTAAATATTTAGTCCGTTGTGACATTGGAGTTTTCATAGCTTATTTATTTATTCCTCCAAGTGCACTTTCTTGAATTTCAAAGCAACCCCAAATAAAATCACAATATTTTCATACTATATACATTGGTATGTAAAAATCATGATATTAAACTGAAGCGAACAATATTGATCCCATTACCCTCTTAAAAAATGATAAACACAAAGTCACAGCCAATATTAATCATCCCTCCACATTCGAATTGCCAAAATCTCAGTATGCGAAAAACAAGCAACAAAAAATAGCAAATTAACCAAGACTGAAAAACTGAGTCTAAAACAAGCTTATGTTCCTTTCTTCTTGGTCTTCACATTCACCGGCACGCCTCTATACATGTCGACTTTCGCCTTGAGGTCGTCCCTCCGAGGACGAGCAACCGTGTTGTTGGGGTCAAAGAGCAGGACTTCCTCGAACGCCTTGAGCGCGGACTTGAGGTCGTTGGTCTTCTCATAGGCGTCACCAAGGTTGTTCCAGGCAGTGACATATCCCGGTTGGAGCTTCACTGCGTTCAGAAACTGAGCAATGCCCTTCTCGACTTTCTCATCACGAACATAGGTAACACCGAGGGCGTTGTAAACCTGGAAAACAAGGCACAGAAAAGTCAGCAATGATTAGATGGTGGAGAGGAGATTGAGGTGAGCAGCGTACTTGAGCAAGATCTTGATCGTCCCCATCCCATTTCTCGATTGCTTGAAGGAGGTACTTGGTCGCGGCTGGATAAAACTTTCTTCTCAACATCACAGCTCCAAGCTCGAATAACTCCGTTGCACTGGCATCACCACTTCTAACTTGCTCCTGCATAATGTAATGAACGAAGCACAGAAACGAGCTTCTTGAATCTCAGATTTTCGCACATGTATAGGATACATAAACTATTCGAAGAGCTTACTTGTAGTTCTTTTGCAGAAAGATCGAGCTCTCTTCGCACAAGAACTTGACGGAGCACAAAGAAGGTCCCGGCTCCAAGTAAAGCTAGAAGCAAAAGCAAGTAGGAAAGCTGGATTCCCAATTCAAACAGCTCCCCGACCTCGTATACTGCATTTGCTCTTACTCCTTCACTCGCTTGCGCCACTTGAACAAGTGCCAGCCATGAAACCGACGAGCAGAAAACAGTGGAAATGAGAAAGGAAGGCCCTGCTTCTCCATCCTCCTCTCCAATCCATAGCTTCTGTGAGACTTCTGAAAATGAACAAGATACACTTGATCATTTCTAGCTAGACAGAAGTTGATTGCAATGAGAGAGAAGGTCACTAGTAACACGAAATAGAAATCACCTTCGTCTTTTCTAAAGGACAATGGTGAAGAATTCCTGGCTTCCTTTCCAAGAACCTGTGTTCAGAAATGGCTAATTATTAGTTCATGAACCATGACCACATTGTTTCAGAAGATTGATATACAACATGTTGAAAACGATGCCAACATAGACTCCGTGCAAGAAACAACAACCACCCTTGAATGAGAAGTTTTACGTTGCATTAAGATCTCTCAAACTTGGATCATCTTATAACTAAAATTGGGATCTTCCCAGAAACACCAATAACTTAAGCTGATTAATGTAATCTCAGTTATTGAGGCGAAATGAGTAATCAAATGCTATCATACTAATGCATCTCTTCTCAAAAGGCTAAAGAGAAGCTTTTGAAACTCTTTATCCCAACAACACACATACACACTTTTTGAATTAAAATTTCTCACATTTAGATTATCATTAGGATATAGTAGTTGATAAGTAAACTGGATTCTTCCAAGAAACACGAATCACTTGAGAAAATAATTCAAGATAATTTCTTAAAGTAGTTAGTGTGGCAAAAAATAACAATCAAAGATCATAACATTATTGATATCAAGATGCAAGTACAACTAACCAAACACATATACAAACCTCAAAAAAAGCTAAAGAGGAGCTACTACAAATTTTTTAAAGATATCAATAATAGTTCTCCATTTACCTGTAGCCGTGGTGACTTCACCAACCTATTGGTTGGAGGGAACGTCTTATCAACTAAAGATTTCTCAGACTTAGAGTCTTAGACTATCATATGCATAATTGATAACTAAAGTTGAGTTCTTCCTAGAAACACCAATGACTTGAGCAAAATTCAATCTTGTTAAGGGTAGTTATTGCGGCAAAAAGAAGAAGCAAAGATCACAATATTGTAAAGATCAAACATAATAACCAACCAAAAATATAGTACTACTACTCAATAAGCTACTGCAACTCACTCCATCATAAACCACATAGACACACTCACTCACTGACACACACAGAGCAAGAAAGAGAAAGAAAGGGGCACCTGCAGAGACAGTTTGGGGATGAATTTCTTTATGGGCTTCCTTGAAAGACCAAAAAGAGACGCTTCATAACTGCGGACGATCGAAAAATGGCAGGATATGGGACACACAGATTTGTTTCTTGGCTTCAAACTTGGGACAAAAATGGCCGTGCTCTCATACTGTAGCAACGGTGAACTGCAGTGGATTAGCATTCTCTTCTCCACCTATATCTAAAATTATGCTATTTCTTAGCTTCTCCGTTACTTTTATGTGAAAAAAGATTGAATCTTGGAAGCATCAAGAACCAATCTGTTGTGTTATCGCTAACATCATTCAAGAAAAATCTTTTGCTTCACTGCATTGAAGATAAAGTTCACAATTTTATCATCTAAACATTCACCGAACCCGTGGGTCCCGCCAATTTCCTGCTTCTTTTACGACGATGGATTATTCTTCATTTTTTTAGTTTTAGATCTTCGGAATTTTTTATAAAGAAGGCTCAGAA
>JAOWBI010015884.1:0-10276 GCA_028566235.1 Salvia elegans | reverse complement strand
CAATCAAGACAAAATTAAGAACTAACCCATCAAAATCTCAATATATTTATCATTTTATTTAAGATTCATGTAAGATACTCCATTCGTCCTTTTTGGTTGTCCAGGAAAAATATAGCACACTTAAAAATAAAAGGTTTTCAACAACTTCTCCCTTACTTTTTTCCCTTCTCTCTTACTAATAATATGGACCTCACATTCCACTACACTACTTCTCTCTTACTTTTTTCTCTCACTCTTCCTTTACCAATTCCACATTAAAACTCGTGTCATCACAATGTGTCCTATTTTTCGTGGACGGAGGGAGTATGTTTTTAATATTCATAAAGAATTAATTATGAACAACGCCAAAATAATGACACGAACACAAGCTTTAATTTATGTTGTAATTGATCGAAATGAAAGACTTCTTTCTAACTATTAAAGATTTTATATGATTCCAAAACAAAGAAAAAAATATCTAAAATTTAAAATCATTTATAGAGGAAAATTTTGATACAAGAGATTATTTTCGAAAGCTTTTAGGCCCGAATAGCCCGATGGGTTAGCCCGAAACCCGGCGGGTTAGGTCAGAGCTGAAAATTCATGACCTGAAAAATTCATAACCCGAATAGCCCGGCAATCCGAGTGGATTGGCTCGAATCCGAACGGGTTAGCCTGATTGACATCTCTAACTATGGGAAGAAGTCTTTACCTTTAGATTTTTTTAACAAGTATTTTTGAAAGGTGCAAAGAATGGGTTAAACTTGTGCTTGGATACTACTATGCAACTTCGCTTCATCTTCATCTTCATCATCGGAGTTTGAATCAGTATCTGTATTCTGAAACAAAGGTAAAAAATTGCTCATTCATTGAATATAAGTATGTATGTATATCCCACCAGTCAAGTTACTCCGCTGCTCAATCCGATGAGCATTCTATAGGAACATGAAGAATTATTTTGTTACTAACTAAGTTTTTAAGACGTATACTAAGGTTCTAAACTTTTAGAATTTGCACTAAGTTTTTAAGAATTTCTCTAATGCTCAAACTTTTTAGAATTTGCACTAACTTTTAAGAATTTGATATTATAAAACTTTGATGTTATGTACAATTATCCATTGTTATTTTTTCTATGAAAAGTATTGACTTGCTGAAGAAATTATCGTAACAAAGGAGTAAATAATAAATAAATAAAATCGTAATATGTAGAAATTTTTAGTGGCAGATCTATTCTGCCTTTAGTGACACATTAATGGCTAAATGTATAGTGGCGGACATCATTTCGCCACTAGTGGCTATCCAAATGTATCAGCGGAAACCTATTCGCCCGTATTAGTGGCAGAAACAAATGCTAGTAATCTGTCACTATTTTCATTTCTTAGTAGCGGCAAATTATTTTCCGTGGCTAATCCTCTTTTAAAAATTTAGTGGTGGAATATAATCCGCCACTCATATTTATTGACAAAAATATTGCAGTGATTCATTTCTACCACTAATCAGCAGTTAAATTCTTTTACCAACAGAAATTAGAGATATACCGGCGGATATTTCCACCACTAAGATAGTAGTAGTGACCATCTCAGTCGTAACAAATTTGATCACCTTGAATAGAACGAAGGGAGTAATTATTTATCATAAAATCCATATCTTAAAAGTAAAAACTTATGTTGAGAGTGGTTGGTGTCACTCAATTGCAGATGTTATTGAAATAGGGTACAAAAAATCACGATATGGATTTGGGGGCATGAAGAAAGACTGGATTGTATTTGCCTCAACTTTCCACTACTCTCTCTACGTGCTTTGATATCATTGCCTTATGACGCCAATGCCACTCCCTCATGTTACACCTCATCACATCCATTTTTTTGTCAAATCACTATTACTTTTCACTATTCATCATCTATATTGAACTTTCCAGCTTGCTTCTTCTTAGAAAAAAAAAATTAAAAATAGCACCTCACATTTCCAAAGGTTGTCCATGGAAAATTCAACCTTGAATTTTTGTTTGGATATATAGGGCTTGTTTGGTATCTTTCGTTTTCATTCCACATCATCTAAAGTTAGATTAAACAAATGGAGAATATATTAGGTGCTCTCTAATTTCGGTGATTTTGTTTAAAATTCAATGTGAGTGGAGATTTAATTTATTTGGTTTTTGATAGAATTCGAATTGGACTAATTAGAGATTCTTTTCTTGGTAAATTGGCGGCAGGGGGCACTTGGACTACATAAATATAGGAAAGTGGAGTTGATAATTTCTGGAATTCTCCATTTTGATTGGACACAAAATTGATTTAAAATTGCATATGCTTGTCACACTAGGACTTTTATAAGTCCAATATAGAGTTGACCAACAATGCTTTTAATTGGCTTGGTGATCCACATGGACGTGCACCAAAAAGGTATCCAATTCCTTCCTATATATCCATCACTAGATTTGGTATTAATTTCTTGGAAGAAAAGAGGAAGAGAAGAGAAGCAATTCCTCCATTGACTTGTTCTGCCGTGCCAACCCAATATTCTTCATGGTACTTGTATAAATAGATTAATTAATGTGTGTGTGTGTGTTATAGTAGTATTTAATTTATTTAATATTAGTGAAATATTAGTAGTAAAATGGTTGGATTTGGATGGAGCATGCAGAGAATGAGGGAAGCGATGGTGTTGGTGTTCGTAGCGATATGGTCGAGCTCGAAGGCGGCGAGCACGTGGTGGCGGGGCGACACGGACAAGGCGTGGGACAACTGCCTGAGCTGGAGGCTGGGCGTGGAGGCGAACAACATACGGGCGTGGCGCACGGTCCCCCCCGAGTGCTCCGCGCACGTGGAGGCCTACATGGTGCGCGGCCAATACCAGCGCGATGTCGCCCTCATCGTCGACACCATCTGCGCCTACATTGACTCCATCGACCTCTCCAGTGACGGCCTCGACGCTTGGATCCTCGACGTCGACGACACCTGCATTTCCAACCTCTTCTACTACAGCGGGAAGCGCTACGGGTGAGTTTGAGTGTCACCCGCGTCGCGTCAATTCACTTCCACTATTCATTGAGTAATCGCGGAATGTTGTGTAGGTGTGAGCCGTTCGATCCTGTTGGGTTCAAGGCGTGGGCGTTGAGCGCCAGGTGCTCTGCAATTCCTGATGTGCTCAGGTCATGACAGAAACGTCACATCCTAAAATCAATTGGTGATAAGAAGAGGCTTGACCGTTATTTCTGTTGTATTTATTTTTCTTTCATTTGCCAACAGGTTGTTCGTCAAATTGATCGCCAAAGGATTCAAGGTGTTCCTCATTACTGGGAGGGATGAAGACACACTCGGGCAAGCCACCATTCGCAATCTCCACGCACAGGGCTTCTTCGCCTACCATCGTCTCATTCTAAGGTATACATAAATTCTACTCCATCCGTTCCATAAGAATATACACTTTGGGTTGAACACGAGTTTTAGAGCATAATTGGTAAAGTAAGAAAGAGGTAGAGAACAGAACTAGTTAAAGTAGTGTTAGTTGAGAATGAGTCTTACATGAATTTCCAAAATTAGAAAGTGCATATTCTTTTTGGGATAGATTAAAAAGGAAAGAGTGTATATTTTTATGGAACGGATGGAGTACTACTACTACTACTTTTCAATTCAATTCAATTACATTCCGTTTATATTAACTAACTAACTGACTAACTATCGCAAGAGAAGATGATGATGTCGGTGACGATGATTTATGTAGGAGTGGTGCGTATAAGGGGCAAAGCGCGATCGTATACAAGTCTACAGTGCGGAAGCAGCTAGCAGAAGAGGGGTTCAGAATATGGGGGAATGTGGGAGATCAGTGGAGTGATCTTCAAGGGGAGTATACAGGCAACCGCACCTTCAAGCTTCCTAATCCCATGTATTATATCCCTTAATTTTACATTACATGAATAAATAATATTGTTTGCATTCATCTCTTACTTCTCCTTGGTTTGATCTTGTGCTGTTTAAGTATAGCAATCCCTCTAGAAATGGAGGTTAACACACTGTTACCCTGCCTACACTTGTCTACCATCCCCTCCTTCATCACCACCTGCTCTTTCTCGAGATCACTTAGCCTCACCCTCATTCTCGATATCTCTAGCTTCAATTCTCGATTCTCCCTCCTCAGCGAAGCGTATGTGTCTCGTGGGGACATGGCAGCGCTGCCCACCCCGCTGCAGCTCATCTTCTGCCCCTCTCCGCACAGAGCACTCTTCATCCGCACCTGCTCAAAGTATAGAACTCTCACCACCAAATGCACCGGGAGCCTCTCGTTCTGGGCAGCGTGGTTGCAACCTTCTTGGGACAGTTTCTGGCAGTCGATCAGCTTGCATAACTTGTTGCACTCGTGCTCACTCAGCATCGGATGTGACTAAATAACAAACACAACTATATCATATCATATCATATATTACTAGTGTAATGAGGGATATAATTAAATGTAAACTCTAAATATAACAAACTCCAAACTATGATCTGAACCGTTAGAAAACGTCAACAAATGAGCAATAAAAAATGTCAACACAGTGTCAACATTGATGTTGTGTTGAAATTGTGTTGATATTTTTTGTTATTGTTATTTTGTATCCGTTGACATTTTCTAACGGGTCCAGATCATAGTTTGGAGTTGGTACAATATTTAGAGTTTGCATTTTATCACTACCCATTACAAGTGTAATGAAATGTAATAGGAGGATTTGATTTTACCTTTAAGTAGATGTCGATGGACCTATAAATTCCATCGTCGATGACACGAGCATAGTCAGGAAGCACCTCGATCATAGCGATGAATTTGTCAAGCCTCAAATAAGGGTCAGGAGCAATCTCAGCTAAGTATGCATCAACAAGCCTTGCAACTTTCAACAGGCACCCATGCCCCATCTCCTCCGACTCGTACCCACATTCTTCCTCCTCCTCCTCGATCCGATGCAAGAACTGAACAAGAATGCGATGAATAGTATCAACATCAAACAAGGAGTCACCTGTTTGAAGCGACGGTATAAGCAGATCATCCAGCAATGCCATCTCTAATTTGTACGCGATCCTCCTCTCCAGCTCCACCCGGCAACTTAATGTGGCCTCCACCATGATGGCCACCCTCATCATCCCAAACAAAAAGTTCAACGGAATGCAAGAGTTTTTCTCCACCGGTAACAGAGTTACAAGCGTTTCGAGAATACTCCTCTGGCCGCTCTCAATCAAACTAGTTCTCGCCGGATTCCATATCTGATGCTTCCCTATTCCCTTCAACCATGTCTCAGCATAATGCATCAGAGAGGCAACTATACTATCCGGCCTAACACCACTCTGTCGCATGGAAATCACAACCCTACGATAAAAACTGATACCTAACCCCGAGAGATCATCCGCCCACCACTCCAACGATCCACTATCACAATCTAAGCGAGAAACCAGCTGCTCCTTGCAAGCATTCATGGCAATGGCGGCAATGCATATGTCCGGGATCCCTACCTCTTCAGCAAGAGGTAGAAGCTTCTCACAAGCGGATAGAACTTGCACTGAATTTTCAAGGCTGGGACACACGACTTGGGTGAGATATGTCTGTGTGCGCTCAAGGAGGTTTTCGTCTTGATAATCTTCCGTCATCTCCAAGTACTCAGCCGCGCAGCGCAGGGGGGCTACATTTGCAATGGTGATTACAAAATTCATGCAGTAACAAAACTTGGCTGCAAGTTCAAACATTTCAGGGCCTCCGGGGAAGTTCGTGAGTTCTAGCTTGGACGTCTTGGCATCGGCAACCAGCTTGCGGATCTTTCCACTTCGTGCAACAAGTGGGAACTTAACCACAGCAAAAACAAGCCAAATCACTCTCCTTGTACAGATAGATTATGATTGAGCAGTGGAAAATAAATACTCCCTACGCCCCTTAAAAATAAAAACTCTTTCCTTTTTTATCTGTCCCCTAAAAATAGAAACTTTCAATCCAAGGAAATTTCTCTCTCTCTAACGAGGTGGGACCCATTTTCCACTACCACACTTTTCTTTCTATCTCTCTCTCACTTTCTCATTTTTGCATTAAAACACGTGCCGTTTCAAAAGTTCATATTTTTATGGGACGGGGGTGTAGGATTGTTACCTTATGCAGAAGAAAGGATTCTCCATCAACAATAATTGTGATGTCTCCAGCAACATCAGAGAAAATGCTGCACAGATACAGCCAAGCATCACTAACAAATCATACCAACAACATAAAAGAAGTGATTATTTTTGGCAAAGATCGGAGGAAAGAGTGAGTACCGGTTGGCAAAGGTGGTGGAGAAGTTGGGAGTGGCGGCGGAGAGAGGCTGCATTCTGCAAGAATTCAACACTCAATTATTCAAGCAGGAGCCCACGTTGCCAAAAAAGACAGAAAATGACTATATTTATGACTGTAAAAGATTAGGCATATATTTATACTACATATCAAGTTTACCTTTTGCTCTTTACGCAGATGCACCTTTTGCTTTTCATTCCTTTGTCTCTTTCTTGTGGGATGGAATTCTCTTTAGTTTTTCACTTTGGTCATTGCTTATTTTTCCCATCTTTCTCATTTTTTTCAAATACATAAATTTGAATTAAGAGGTAATGAAATATGATGATATGGTTGTGGTGGGGAAGGAAGGAAAGAAGGAGCCTATATTATCATCATCAGCATTATAATTAAAATCAAGAATGGTATTTGAAATTTCGAATGTTTAAAATAGGTACTCCATTAATTAATGGTTCGTGTCAGTATCCCTCTATGACATTTTGGGTAGTGAGTAAAGCAACAAAAAAAGATTGTTTATCGTTGTGATTGTGAAAAGAAAAAAAAGGGTGGTAGTGGCATTTGAACATGTAAAGAAGAGAAACAGAGACCTCACTGGCTGGGGATGCTGAAAAAGAGGGCCAAATAATTAGATGAAGAATCTGCCCAGCTTTTGTCTCCCTCTAACTAAGTTACCACTCTTATCATACTATATCATCATTGCTACATTTCCAACCAGATCTCATCTACTCTATTTTATTATACTTTTCGTTTTTCAGTGAAATTCTTAACAGTAATACTACTACTTGTTAAAATGGCAACAAAATATAGGAGAATGAATTTCAACTTGGAATAGTTGCTATATTTTGATCAAGAAAACCTGTATTAAGCAATACATAGATAGCAATGCTGCAGTTTAAAGGAAGATGATAATAAAATTTTCAGAGAGAGAAACATACAAAATGGGGTTGTGAGGGCAGTATTTTTGAACAACCATATCAAATTTGTACTTTATGAGTTACATAGACAAATGCATCACTGCTCAAGAGAGGAGATAAAAAATACTTAGGGAAACCAGCAAAAAAATATCCCCAAAAGAGACTACAACGAGTGCTCATAGGCAGTCATCAGCATGTATTCTAGTTTATCAATTGGTTGTTTCCATCCATATCTAACTGCAACAAGTGAGATGTAAATTCCAGACACTGCTTTCAAGTGATGCCTTATTGAGCATGCTGCTGCTCACTGCTTTCACCCGCCATTGTTTCTGCACCGACTCACGATTCATAAGAAAATTGGAATATATTTTGGTGACAGATAGTTTCTCCACAAGGAAAGTAGCAGGATACATGTACAAGAAACTGAAAGATCAGTCAAATTTCTCAGCCTTAATACGTCCATTTTCCCGATTAATCATCCATCTATCAACCCAACTCCACCACCAGAATAAGTAAACCTTCGCATAAAATCAGTAAGAACTTTCGGTTTGGTTTGGTAACGAATTTACATAATGACAGATGTACATCCAAGTGATGGAAGTGCTGTTGAGATGAGGAAAATGAAGCATATAGAAACAAAAGAAGGGTGAAGGAATAATATCATACCATGAGCTAACCCAGCGGACAGCATCCGATCCATATTGTCAATTCGCCTTTGAATGGACTTCAAAACACTATTCAACGATTTAACCCTTTTCCTAACACCAGAAATTCTAGCTGCATGCTGCATAATAAACGGTGATGGAGCATCCTCTAGCAATTTGTCAAGCTCTGAAAACAATGAGAATAATAAGGGCATAACGAACATTGAGGGCGTGCAATTTCAGCTAAAAAAAATATACTCCTCCCTCAGTCTCCATCCCACTCAAGATGTTCACTTTCTATATATAGAAATAAATCTCTCTCTCCTTTCTACTCGTTAAAATATTCAATCACATTTTCCACTCTACTTTATCACACACAACTACTCCGGCTAAAATCTCGTGCCGTTCAAGAATGTGGCCATCTTGACTGGGATGGAGGGAGTACTTTATTGTAGCTCGAAATCAATACAACTGGATAGAAACTTGAGCAACCAAAATACATGTGTTTGAATTCATATACCAATAACCAAGATGCAGAGACAGTTTCCCCAGCAAGCATTATCCATCAATTTCATTTTACAATTAGTAACACCATTTCATTCACACTAAGAAATCCAATCCTAACACATTTGCTTTACCATCAATGCCAAAGAGCAACGCCAGTTAATGATCAAAGCTTTGTGATGTGAAGTAGATTTGAAGTAGACGAGTATTCAATTGCACAATTTAAATCACTGATTAACGCAAAAAGATGAATATCCTCATCCATTGAACAATTTAAAACACTAATTTAAGAAGCACACCTCCGGTGAGACGATCGAGGGCGAAGGCGAGTTGATCTTGGCTCCGGCCAGTGGCTTCAGCTCGGGAATCGAAGGCAGTAATGACAGATGAAATCAACCGAGACAAACCATCTGTCATTGCTGAATTTGAGCTACTTGCGGTGTTAGTGCCGTCGGCATTACCGCATTTATCACCGCCATCTCCGACGGCAGAGTCTTCTTGCTGCCGATTATCTGAATTCTCGTCCGCCATGATTGGAATTGCCAAATCGCCAAGTGTAATTTGCAGATTCAAAGCTGGCCTCGTAAATGGATGGCTCGATTAATACTTTTTCCTTTCCTTTGTATAATAGGAGAAGATTTATCTGATCAATTCGATTGAACCCTAAACCTCAGCTGCATCACTCCAATTTTGACATTAAATTTAAAGCATCTTCATTTCACAAAGATGATTCGGCATGAACAGCAATCGGATTTCCTAATACTGAAGCATATAAAATGGCGAGAGATAGTATTACCCTAGGGCTTTGAAATTTAGGGGAAGCGCAGGCTGGGATGAAGATGATTTTGCCTTTGGAGTCTGTTTGCTAGCTATATTATGTTATTCCTTCCGTCCCACTATAATTATCATATTTAGATTCGTCTCAAATAAATATCACGCCAACTTATTTCGCTCATATTTTGTTATAAAACTAAAACATATAAATGAGACTCATATTTTAATATCTTATTCAACTCATTTTTCTTTACATTTCTTAAAACTTGTGTCATAGCTAAATATGACTCCTATTCCGGAACGGAGGGAGTATAATAATACCCCTAATATGCTCTTTTAGTTGGTCACGAGTTATAATACACGCTTTGTAAAGTAAAAGAGATATAATGAGAAAAATTAATTGAAATATTGTTGATGGAAATGAGATCCACCTTATTAAAAAAACAGAGTTTCCAAAATTAAAAAGTATAATACTCTTATGGAATGAACTAAAAAAGAAAGAGTGTTACTCAGAGGAAGTAATATTCATCTTGAGTGTATTTGATGTTAGGTATATAGATATTTTACTTTCATCTAAAAAATGAACTAATTTTACTATTTTTGGTCATCCACTAAAATTAGATCAATTCAAAAAATGAAAAGTTTTAAACACTACTAATAATGTGGACTCACAATCCACTAACACTACTTTCCCAATTTTTCTCATTCTCTCTTATTTTATCAATTGCGCATTAAAATATGTCTCATCTACTAACTTTGTTTATTTTTTACATACGGAAATAGTATTTCCGTGTTAATTTTCTGGCCCACCTCATTTTCTAATGTTTTCACGTGTTAAACTAAAAATAGGTGGGTTAATCAATCTACATTAAAAATCCAACCATAATAATTAACTTAAATTATCTTATTGTCCTTATATAGTTCACCTTTCTATTTTATTAGAGATTTAATAAATTATTTTGGTATTATTACCAAACATAGAGTTTAAATATTTGTTTTATATATATCTAGTGTATCTAATCAACTCATGTTAATTTATTTATATAAAACTAAATAATTTATCTCATTAGTTAACTAATATTATAAATTCTAACTCCGCTACTATTTGGAGTCTAAATGTTCCCTTCGATACGTTGTGCTATTTCAAAGAATAATGCATACAAGTTTTTAAATACAATCTTC
>JAOWBI010015831.1:0-10277 GCA_028566235.1 Salvia elegans | reverse complement strand
GCGTGGACCGGGAGATCCACGTTCAGGTGCGTCACGGTAACGATTCTTATGCCGGCGTCCTCCTCTTCCGCCACCGCCACTGCCACCGCCGCCGCGTCCGAGGTTGCATCTGCCGCCGGCCATTTTGTTTTTGGGAAAATTGAGTGGAAGAGAAAAAAATGATCTGATTAAGAGGGTTAAAGTGTTGAGGAATGTATGATAGCAAGAATTCTTTATTTAGGGAAGGAAAGAATGTGGTACTTAATAAATGACTAAAAAGGGCATAGCTTAACAAACGATACTTTTTTTATGAATACACATTACGCGGGAAAAGTAATTATGCGTTGCTTCTTTCAAAAGAAAACGTTTATGGATTATTATAAATATAAATATATTAATAATTGTTAATAAATTCTTAAACTCTCACCAAATTCCACCTCCAGGTCAACTCTAAAATATTGTGCTATTGTATTGATTTGTTAAGTTCTGCAACCAAAATATTGAATTATTCTAATTTTGCGGCATCAATTACGTTATTTTAGTTGATGTCGTCAAAATATGTTTGTCCAAAATTTTTAAGTTACTATGTAGAAACAGTAGTTAGTAAAAAAAGTTTTTAGAAGGAGTAGTAAGTAAATAGGCAAAAAAAAAAAGGGAGTGTTGACTGCAGATTACTAAAAGGAAAGGCCGAAATGATAAAGAACGATAGTGCGTGGAAAATACTATACAAAAGGGACATCAGTTACTTGCATGGATTAGCATGCTACAGTAGAAAGGAAATGCGAAAGCATAGTCAATTACTATGATACGACAAACGACTCTGGAGTTTAAGCAGACGTCAACTTGACTGACTCATGTTAGGTATTATCATGGGACCCACCCACCCACAGTCTTGCCACATAATCTTTCTTGACAATTCACTTTATTCTATTCTTTTACTTTAATTAAAATTCCAAAGTATCATCCCTAGTGCCTAATCACATCATATCATACAGTAAAAATTCCAAAGTATTATCCCTAGTGCCTAATTATAAGATGAATACATTAACAAAACTAACAATAACAATTTGTGCATTTTCACCGTGATTCGAGTAACTCGATTATTCTTCACGTCTTTAGATTCACACACAAACTCTACAAGCACATCAAACGAAAAACATTATGTTCCGAAGATCAGGATGGAGTTGGTAGAAACTTAGATCGAAAGTGTGAGGCCTCGAAGCGCCAAAAGAATGAGATTGGAACTCCTTTGCCGCTTCTTGAAACAAACGCCCGCGGTAGGCTACGAGGTCCGCATAGTACACCGGAGGGACGAGCGACACCGGCCTCGTGCTCCGCGCAAACGTGAAGCACAGGTTGTATATAAGCTCCTGCAGTTGGTCGGACGAGAAGGAGTTCTCGTCCCACAGCACGCAGTACCGCACGGCCTTGCTCGTCCCGATCCGCCCGTAGTGGCTGCAGAGGTAGAAGTCGAACTCGAACGGGTGAACGATCTTCGTGTCAACAACCGTCCCGGGAGGCACATTCCCCGTGGCACTCCCGTCCCCGAGATTCTCGAGAAAGAGCCGCGTCTTGTGTCTCTTCTGGGCCACGACGAGGGTGATTCTTGGCTGGTAATGATCGTCAAACACGGCCTTCTTAAAGGCGGATAACTCCTCGTTCAGCACCATATCAAACTGCCCTTCGCTCACTCCGTCACGAAAAACCACAATTTTCTTGGGTTTAATCCCGTTGAGCTGGTGGTAAGTGTTGACAAGATCCCTGCAAATGGGCCCGAAGTCCAGAATCTTCTCGGTTCTATGGTCTTGAGGCGAGACTCGTGCAGCGTAGCGATTCACAGCAGGCCAGTTAACTGTGGCGACGACGGCAGCTATAGATGGAGTGGTCGATTTCTTTGAGAGTGGATGATTAACATCAGCACCAACGAACATAACATGATCTTCCTCTTCAAAATGAGGGAGTGTTCGAGTGAGCTCCACGTTGCTTCCCCCAAGCTTCGCGTTTATCTTGAGGCAGAGGTTCCCAAGAAACTGGTCGTCTCCTCTGTTCGCATGGTTGGACAAGCAACACTGAGTTACAACGCCTACTCGCGTCTCAGATACCCATTTAAGGTATTTGTATCCATGGTGTTTCTCAGCCATGACACAAATTATTATCTGCAATTTGTTCCAACATTTTCTGTTGCCTTCATGAACAACATTTCTGAGAAGCTCTTCCAGCCTGCTCACTGAAGAGAAGTCACGCATGCCGGTTGAATGGCAGAGCAAAGGCTCTTCCATGACGATTCCTAAACTTTTGGATCGATTTCTCAGATTGCTGATGAAATCCTTTGCTCTGAGCTTTGGAAAATCAAGATAGCTGAAATCAATCAAGGCCCATCTATCAATTCGTTTCCCTTCCACAACAGAATTCTCAGCCAGGTTCCATTGGCGTTTCTCGTCTTCAACTCTTACTACATCAACGGCACCAAGCTTCAAATCCGGTGGGGCAATTATCCGACCTTCTACAGATGTCATGTTCTTCTCAACTTGAAGTCCAAAATTCCGAGTGACATCTCTGAGACAAATAATGCCATCTAAGAGCGTCGACAAGCACAGTTCAAGTTTACATAGTACTAACTATTTCACGAAACCAACTACAGCAATAGTTTCATATCGAACTACATGTAGGAAATATAGTTGATCTGGACGCACATAAAGGATAAAGATATGAATATGGAAATAAGGAAAAACATGCTAATCAGCTTGCAGAATGATGTTAGATGTGATACGATAACAAACAACCATGTAGAAAAAGTTAATGAAACGCACCCACAGGGTCCATCATGATCTTGCATCATCTCACTGATTGTTTTTCTCCTTTCTGGTGGCCGAGGCAAACATTTTTCTTTCATTTTCTCCTGTCGGGATTCATCCAAAAGCTCTCTTCTGTACCGTTGCCCCTCAGTTAAGATGCAGAATTCCATTGGAACATGATTTGTGCGATTATTTCTACCGAGGATCAAGCAAGGGATATCCTGGTAAACAATCACCTTACCATATTTCTCCCTGAAATATTGCACAAGACTGACTTTGACAGTAGGATCCTGTCCTTTCGGATCAACAAAATCAAACCAAAGATCACGGGTAATTTTTCCAGTCAACCCAGCTATAGTGAACTGTTGTTTGGTACGACGATGAGTTACTCTAACAGTCAACCCTTTCAAAGCATGTGCAACCCTTCGCCTCAAGTGCAAATCAAGAAATGCTCCATCAAATTCAGGTATATGCTCCTTGAGGAACTCTACAACTGGCAACGGCTTGCGGCATGACATAACCGAGCAGTCCAAGCACAATGCAAGGCCCTGGGCAGTAGGCCGCAAAGTTGATTGGAAGCCTCTATATGCTGCCATACCACCCCCAATATCATCTTCGACCCTGAAACTGGAAGGGTAAAAGTATCTATCAATGGATATCCTATACCTCGAAGGATTCTCCTTCATCACCATATCCATCCCTTGCAGTATATCACGAGGCACATAAGGCACCTTACCACTCAAATAGTCTTCCAGCTTGGAAAGCTTCAGCTCATTCATTATCTTGATCGAAACTACGTATGTCGGAGTAGACAAGTCTTCAGCCGAGAGCTCCACTCTGAATTGGCCGGTGGGTAGCGAAACTGCACTGTAGAGATTCTTTTCACCATCATAAGCAGTCCGATTAGCTGGAAACCGCGCTTGATCATCGAGGAAGAGTTTGTTCAGTATCAAACGAAGTCCACCCGTGTTCCTCAACCTTCTTGCCGGTCTTTTGCCATACGATACTAATTGTCTGATATCCAAACTATAATGGTATATGGTGTTCCTTGGGTTGAATTTGACAAGAAAATGGTTCACTAGTAGGTTGACTGATCTTCCGGCAATGGCCCTGCTCTCCGGCCGCCTAACAGGTAAAATTCTGTTCTCGGCTTGTTGTGGTGGTGGGCTCCACAAGGGCTGCCGTTCTGAAATGCTCAACAATTCAAAGTTTCCAAGTTCAACACTAACCAGAAAGTTACTATTATAATACTATCATACAAACAAAATAGCAATTACACACACAAAAAAATAAGCAAAAAGAGAGAAAAATCTCAACAACAACAAATCAATCATAATAACAGGCAAGTAAGCTATCACAGTAATAAACTAAAAAAAATGGAGAGAAAATCACCGAATCAAGGAAAAATGCATCGAATTTTTACTTTATAGAGCAAAATTGAGGGGAAAACAGCAAAATCATACGTATAGGAAGTAGAGAAGTTCGCTGGGGAGTGGGAGCAGGAACGCTCTCGCTAAACCGGCCCTCGCCCTGCCGTTGAAGCGGCGGCGACTGATGCTCACCCCCGGCATTGCTAGACTGTGGGCTCCGGAGGTGCGGTGGTCTGTATTTTGTTTGCGGCGCCTCAGCCGGCTGTCAGGTAAAAACATTGATCCACTGTGTTAGGACTATCCAGAATAACAGTAGCGAAATCATGGAAACTAACCCGGAGGCGTTGGCCGCTCGGTCTCTGGTCGCCGCCGCCGCGACTGAGGCGATCGCCGTCCATTGAAGAAGAATCAGTTGCAGAATTAAGGGTTTGAAGTTTCAAAATTATTTTACAAAAATGACGAACTCCTATTGTTTTTTCATTTAGTTATTTAATGTGATAGTACCTTAGTGTATACTGACGGTCTTGCTACCTTAATTTAAATATTAAATATTAGTATAAAATCGAAAACAAATTTCATTATGAGTGAGTGTTCATAATAATATGGACTACTAACACTATTGCAAACTTTATCAAGTTCAAGTAACATAACGATAAGAAAACATTGTTAATAAACAAAACAACAAAATTATTGTTAAGAAATCCAATTAAGTAAAGGGACGGGTTTTGTAGTTATAAAATAGTAATAGCGCCGTCTGTGGGAATCGAACCCACGACCACGTGGTTAAAAGCCACGCGCTCTACCAGCTGAGCTAAGACGGCTTCTGCTCTGTTTCAATGGGATATCTTAAATACATAGACTTAGTGATGGGTATATTCGTCTATAGACTTCTGTATTGTTTCTTCACTGAATCATATCAGTAGTAAAGATCATCTCCGTGGGTGTAGGCTTTAAACCGAATCTCATAAATTCTTCTTGTGTGTTCAATTTCACGTGCATAATTACTTTTATATCAAGTCTATCAACTTCATATGGAATAAAGATATACGAATCTAACAATCTACACCATATCAACATTCTATATGTAGATGCTCCAATCTAATACATGGACAACCTTGTTTTCATCGATGGAATATAAGGCCGGTCAACATAGTCTGACCGGGTTGTATAAGTGAAGAATAACGACTATCAGAGTGTGTAAATAGGACGAGAAAGGATGTAAAATATCGATTGTTAGGGCTAGCGCCTAACATATTGACAGAGAAAAGTAGAGGATATAGAAGTAATATAATGTAGTTAACTGAAATTTTAATATGGTTAAATTATCCTACCAGTTCGGTGATTCAAATAACACTGCAACATCATTAAAATAATACGGATCCGTCTTACTGAAGATTTAACACGGACTATAGGCATGATAATTTTATTAATCTCTGGGTGGAGAATGGGACTAGAAGGTGTGTAGAACATAGGTGGAAATTAGGTTTGATTGAACTTGTTTATAATCTACGAAGTATTAATTAGTTACTACTATGATTTATTAAATTGAATTTTATACATATCTAATCTTACCGCCAAACTACCGGTTTTTAAGTTATCAAAGTTTGAGTGAAATTATAATAAACACGTATCACACTTATAAACAATAATTTGAACCATGAAATCGTATATGTGTGCATGATTAGAAGTCAGCAAAAATACCAAAATACCCGTTCTTATCGTATTTAAAAATACCTAAAATATAAAAGTTTTGGTATAATGCAATTTTCGCTCTTAACTAGTTAAAAATATCAAAAATAAAGAGTCATTTCTTAAAGATGTTGCACTTATTTTGAAGATATAATAGTTCTTCGTTTACTTTTACAACCTTGTTGACTTGAACTTTGATGGACTTTTACAACCTTGATGACTTGAACTTCGATCCATCAGTAAGTGGTATACTTGTTAGATTAAGAACACGTGTCTACAACAAAGATGTGAACTAGTAGGAGTATAATATAGTACCCAGAAAATGAAATCTACTGGAGTATTAATTTCTTTTTCTTTGTGCTTTTCAATGATAATAACAATATATTTTTCTCTCATATCTCTCCTCTTGAATCTGTTCATCAAGAATGGGACAGAAATCTCGATCATTATACATATGAAATAATCGAGCACAAGCACAAGCACGAGCTCGGTTCACTAAGCTAAAGCAATACCGAAAGTGTAGCCCCGAAGGAGTGAGAGTGAGGTGCTCTACCTCTCCTATATATATTCCACCATCACTGTATGTAGTCTTCGTAGTAGTTATCGCTTATAACAGAGACGAACCTCTCGAGCCATGGCAGCTGATGCAGATCCTTCATCGCATCTGCATACGAGTCCGTGCACTGCGGGGACGCTTGATATGGATTTTGGTCGTTCAAACCGAACCCTCCGGCAAGGAACCTCTGGATCAGGGCCAGCTGCGACCGCTCTTGATCCGAGTAAGCGTCCATTGTCATCGGGAGTGACGCAAACGAGTCCCACGCCCACTGCTCCAGCTGCTGGGTAGGGTACGCGGCCATCTCCTCTGTGTGATCGTCTTCCCAAAACGCGCAGTGGCATGTCTGCAGCCCGTCACTGTAGTCTGCCCCACACGAGTAGCAGAACTCGTGACCGCACCTGAAAAGGAGAAATGGGATGAGAATCGAGCACACAAGATTGCCTCGTTCGTCTCTTTCAGCATTTAACCACGCTAATTCAATGTGAATTATGAGCCGAACACATAACCACAATACGAACCCCAACGAACAATAAAGACACGAGCAAGAGCTTGGAATTATCAACTCTTGAAGGGTAATATCAAGGGGTAACTTTGCCTAACTGTACGAGCTTTCGCCCAATTCTGGTTTTGCACGTGAATATAAATTATGCTTCCATGTACTGAAGTGTCGTTAAGCCATGTAGACGTGACAAGCGTCCACGTCAGTATTGATATGGAGCGATTAACAATCGTGTTATGCATCCGAACGACTGAAAATTGATTATTTAAAGGTAGAATCAACCCTAACATCACCTCCGTCCTTTAAAACTAGAAACTATCTCTATTTTGGTCTTTCCCTTATAAATAGAAACTTTCGATTTTAGGAAACTTTTTTTCTCTCTAATGAGGTGGGACCATTCTCCACTAACAATACTTCAACCCTTTTCTTTTTATCTCCTTCTTACTTTATCAATTGTGCATCGATTATGGTAGTACTAATTTGTCACTCTAGATAACAAAATCATCTTACCAGCAAGCCATGTGGTAGCAGCCATGAGCTAGCTCGATCATCGTCCTGCACTGCACGCAGCGTCTCCACCTCTTGTTCCGAGCCAGACTATGCAGGGTCAAATCAGAGGCATCTCTCTCCTCCAACGGGAGCCTTTGATACTCATCGCAGGTCATGGAAGAATGCCATGGCACCTCACAATCAACACAGATGAACCCCTGACACACGGGGCACTCCACACAGCTGTTGTCCGACTGGCTTGACGAGCTTGCCCTGGTCGAAAAGCAGTCGTAAGGGTCAAGCAGCACTGAGCAGCTAGGATACGGGCAGTACATCTTGTTAGAGCTCAACAAGTCTGCTTCTCTGAGGGCTCTTTCCAGAGACTCGTAAGAGGCAACGGGAAGAAACGTCCTGCACTCTGAAGCCGAAATGCAGTACTTGCATCCCAACTGAAGACATCTGATTGGCACTTGATTGTAATCCACTTTCCCCTCGACATAGGTTTTCATACAGTTGGAGCAGAACCTGTGGGAACATTTGAACGAGAGCATCATCGACGATAGCTTCTCCTCACAGCAAATCGAGCAGTTCTCCGTTGGTTCCTCCCTGTTACAACGAGAGGAGACTATACCAACAGCGACTTGAGCTAAACATAACGCCTTGAGTACGTCACTAGTTGGGACGAGTTTTAGGACAAATGTATCGAAATTACATGCCTGTTCCATGATCCTTTGTCCCAATGCCGCCAAAAGAGGACTCTCAACAACCTTATTATCAACAATCTGAGAAAGAAATTCACAAAAGATTCAACATTATCAAACGAACTCTTGATCAATTTATTTCAACAATGAATTCTGCAAGAACATGAATTTGGGGGTTTAGGTTAAGCAGCTCTTCACCTGACTATGCAAGATTTCTGAATCCGTGAAGGCCAAAACGCGCCTAGCCTCGTGCTGAGTAGCCTCAGAGAAACCATCCAGCAACGCCAAACACTCTGCAACCAGCTCCTCTACATAGAAATCAAGCTTCTTCTGGACCTGAACCAGAGTCGAACGTCCCGGCCTCTCAATCACCACCCCGATTCCAGAAATCCTAGCCCCCGAATCACCGGGGCAGGTAACAGACACACCCTTAAAATACATTTTAACTACATTTTCATCTAAATCCACCTTCACATGATCTTCCTTCTCCTTCAATTCATCCTCGTCTTCGCAGCAGCTCTTGAAATCGTCATCATCTTCCTCCACCCACAAACCCAATGCTTCACTCCCACCTTCCATGTGTAAATTCCTGCCAAGAACTCCTTCTTCCTCCATAGCCATCTACTAATTTCCCCCAATCACCAAAAATTTCTTTATTTCCAGATATCTCAGATTAAAAAATCTCCCAAAATATAAAAAATCAAATCACTCTTCAACCAGATACAGGGGAGGAAATGAATGGCCAGGAAATCAAGAAATTTCGCCAAACATCACAAAATCTTATCAGCATTCCAGATTATCTTCAATCCTCATACCGAATTCTGTACGGATATTCAAGAACCACACATCAGCTTCAAGATCCAGTTTTTCGAAATAAAGCATACAAATACAAATATAATATGCAGCATAAAAATTATCCCACAAAAGAAGCTCCCCCACCACCAAAAAAAAGGCATTCAAAAAATTATTTTAATTTGTTCATAAACCCAACAAAGCAAAGAAACCCACATCGCAATTCTGTATGCAGAAATAATTAATCCACAAATTTAAAAACAAAGCAGAAAAAAGCAGAGAATGGAAGAATCACCTGACACTGTATCTGCGAGAATTACTTTGTTTATTAGTAATAAACATGTATATACAAATGTTTGCAAACACAGAGCCCTAATCCGGCAAATCCTGCCTTGTGTCTGCAAAGAGGCATTCGCATAATTTTTCTTTCTTGATTGCAGAGAGAGAGAGAGAGAGAGAGAGAGAGAGAGATCAGTTACTGTGGCTTTTGGCAGAGCTTAATACTCCTGGTTTGTTGATTTTTCTATTTAACAAAGTTAATTTTTTGCAAAGCAGAATTTTAGAGCTTTTAGCAGTATGTGGAAATGGCAAAAGAAATCCAAGAAATTAGCCACAAAATATGATCTTTAACAGAAAGAGATAAAGAAGTAGGAGTATAAATAAAATAAATATTCTTATCTCATACTTTTGTCTAGTATTTATTCTCCCACTAGATTCAACTCAAGTACTACCGAGCTAGCTATATTCTCTGTATGTCACATAAATATAATAATTTTATAAATGGAGTATTTAGTTACTGCATGTATTTTAGTCAAATTGTTCATAATTTATTCGTTTATGCTTTGCTAATTTACTCGAATTATGATTTACTTTATTTAAATAATGGAAATGATTTTCATTTTTGCATTAAAAAAACAGCGCAGAATTACAAACTGTGTCGGTGGGCCCCACACGTGATTAATTAACGACGTGGCAGCTTGAAAAGGCGGAGGTGCATGATTTAATTTGGAGGTTAGCGCATGTAATGTGAGCCCCCCATTATATTCTGTTCACATGATTTAGAAATGACGCACTTAATTGCCAGACAAAAATATACTCCATTGCATTAAATTAAATTAAATTAAATTAAAGATTCGAAAAATAAAATTAAAACCCAACAAACTGTAGAAGCACATGTCCTTTGCGTTTGTCTCAAGCCTAATCCGAAGGTTGTTTGACTTGTTTGCACTTTACACTGGATCTTTATAATTTACTGTATTTACTAGTAGTATTAATTTTTATATAACTGCTGCAATTATTTTGAAATAATGCTAGATCCAGTAAGGTTGGAGTCGATCGATCTAACCGTTTGCTAATTAATACCGATAAACATTTATTAAATTCAGCATCGTTGTGTTTTGATTT
>JAOWBI010015166.1:0-10336 GCA_028566235.1 Salvia elegans | reverse complement strand
AGCTGAGCGAGTTGATCAAGAGGAGCTCACCACGTGAAGACATGAGATGATGAGTCAGATGAGAGAGAGAGAAGAGATGCTCTTTTTGGCAAGGGGTATTAACACAAAATCAGAAGGACTTTGCCCTAGGAATTGGTGCCCAAGCCGTCCTATAAATAGGGAGGAAATGAAGCAGTGATCATCACTCAACACTCTACATTCTCATATACACTTAGGACGTAGATAGTATGGAGCAAGGAGGTTAGCAGCCACTAGAGTTGATGTTCTACCCCCGCTTCCCTCTCTTCTTCCTTATCTAGGAAGAAGGGAGCGGAATCTTCGAAGAATCCTCTATCCGTTTGTGTTTTTCTTGAACCCCGAGGGGTCGAAACGTTGTTACTTTGTTTTTAGTTTCTCTTTTCCGGATAATTTCTGAATCTTAGTTGTTTTGATGTTTTTCTCTTAGTAACTCTTGTTGCATTCTGTTTTGTTTCTCGATCTTTGAATCTGAGTTGAAATTTTGGGTTTAAGTTAAGATTGTCAACGATCGTTTATGAAATGAAGTTTCTGTTTGGAGTTGGTTCAGATATGATGTTTTCCGAGTTGGAGCTTGTTTTATAACCAAAATGAGCGTACCCTCAATCCAGTTGAGAAGATGTATCGTTACGCAAAAAGATATCGTACTCGCGATCTAATTAAGTGATCTAATCTTGCGTAACATGTCAAAAGTGGCTACGCGACCTACAAACAATCCTTATAGCACACTGTGAAGCATGATGGAGAATGCGATGTTTTATGAGAATGACCGTTCTCGAGAGCAATATGAAAATATGACCTTCAACTGCAGTTATTAGTTTTAACAGCACGAGAATTCCCATCTTGGAATATATGGTTTCCTAGAATGCATTTATCATGTCCGAGCTCCACAAGAACAAACAAGGAAGTGTCACATAACTGGAACCGATGATTATTATCAACAGTACTTACTTTGATTCCCATAATTTCCTTCTAGGAATCCACCTAGACGACAGTACCCCTCGTCTAATTTATACTTTTTATTGACTCACGTTTTTGCTAGTAATACGTCACTAACATTTTTCTCACGATGGTGACTCACTTTCAGTTCCCAAATTCAGAATACTCCTATGTTTCAACCATCGTTGTTTGTTGTTGTCTCCTTTGAACCACAATATATAAGATCTATATCCCGATTTCTTTGACTCATGCAATAGAATTTCATTCTTAAGATGCTTACATTCATGACTCCCAAAATAATCACGTCATTTGAACATATTTTTCCTCAGAGAATGTCACGTAATGTTGGAACTTCTGTTCACCTCTCTATTTTGTAACCATTTTGTGGCGATATCTTTCTTAAAGAGGTGAAATTATTCTATCTCAGTCCCACTACATGTATTATTTCAAGTCTTAGAAATTTTCTTTCTGCAGCTCGAAGTTAAGACAAGCATATTGCAATTTCCCTAATGGGTTTGATCTAGCTGATTTTTTTATAGTTCATTCAATGTAGTGCCTTTAATGAACCTATGGAATCATTCATGTAATTTCGTTATTCCATATCAAGATTTCTTTGAAACATGATCAATGCTTCTTCATTGCAATCGCATACGTTTCTAAATTTTCCGCGGTTGATCATCTTAGGCAGTGACATGTTTGAACCACTATCCTTGATGTTCAGATCCTTTCAATTTAATTGGACAACAGTATTGTCTTATTTGGCTTCCTACTATGGAAATTTAAAGTTAATTCATTTTCATCCAGTTTTCATGACATATCTCATGTTCATTCTAGCTCCCATCAGGAGTGAGCCTCAACTTCTATGGGTTTACCTGGTTTTGAGCTACGTAGTTCTTTGAATGGACATGATAAGCTCAATTGAACTCAGTACTTGCCTTTGAAAGTCAATTGTTACAACTTGATGATAAAAATCATTGAGTTGAACAAGTGATGTTATTCTTGTCCCATTTGGTATTCTGGAGCCCTTCAAATTTTCAGTCATATTTCTTCTGTGTGATATCAATTCCTATCCAAGTTAAGACTGTTAGATTAATCTCCGAGTTCTTGATGGAATAATATCGGGAAAGGCATAGTCTTAATTCCTTTCAGATACTCATGATAAGTAAATCTCTATTGACTCACGGACAGAGAATGATACACTAACTAGAAGCGTCGACATAACCGACAATACGAAATGTTAAATATTTCACATCTACGTACTGCTTGTTACAAGCTGGTAAAATATCGAATATTATGCTTTGTACATGGGTAACTAGCTTTGTGAAGTGAATGTACTGATAAAAAAACCAAGCTATCTCTAAGAGAGTGCGATTTTCACACTGAGTGCGTGTGATTTTCACATAGCGTTTAGAATGGGTGATCGGACCCGAAATTAATCGACCGGAACGATCACTGTTTTGAATTCGTTCTTCCCGATTCTGATTTTCCTGGAATTAATCGATCGGATCTGGAATTAATCAACTGGAACAATCGGATTCTGAATGAGTGCATGCTGTTTCGTGCGTTGTTATCTCTCCTGGGTTTTGCCGAAAGCTGTGATGGAGGAGCCGGATGGGGATGTGGAGGTGGGAGAGCCTCGGAAGGGTGTAGAATCCGGTGAGGGCAGGGATAGGACAGTGGAATCTCCGAAATTCAGGCGCTCTGAAAGGAAACCCTTGCTTCAAAATCTCCCATCCCGAGTCAAATTGGCTAAGATGAAGCCTAAATCGCCTCTGATGAGACTGGTGGAGATGCGAAAAGGGGGCCTTCGAGGTCGTAAAGCTTTGTTACCCGAAGGCAAGGGGAAGGGTCGCGGGTTGGCTTGTACAATTGCAGCAAAAGGTAGGGTAGGAAGGGAGTGTCTATCTTTGCCTTCTTTTGTGGAAGGGGAGGAGTTGGAAGGTGAGAAAGAGGGAAGAGTGGTGGTGTCTCAGGGTGGAGCGGGGTTGGATGTTGAAGAGGAGAGTAATTGTTTGGTGAGTGTAACTGATGGGGCTCCAACGGAGGTTGAAATGGCTGGGGAAGTTGTGTTGTCTGGGGATGTTATCTATACGATTAGAGATGATTTGCATGTTAAGGAAGCTGAATATAAGAAGGCTCTGCAGCAGGGTCTGCTTGCAACTGAGGGTACCTCTGATTACGCTTTAGATATGGCAATGGCGCAGCCTCTACAGGAGATGGGTTTTGTTGCTGATCAAGGGCCTTATGGGGGGTGAGGTTAACCAGGCTAGGCTGGAGCGGGGAGAAGTGAGGCTTGGGGAGGAATCTGGGCAAGAAACACTTCTGAACGCATCTTTATTGGAAAAGGATTTCTCTGTTCTGAGCAAAGAGAATCTGATTATGTCGAAGGGAAATGAGAGAAACAAGGGAAACTCCGTTCGAGAGGTAGAGTTTCATGGACCACGTAAGGCTGAGGTGAGGGATACAAATACAAAGGTCATTACTAAGGTGGTGCAGAAGGATAAAACTAAGCCCGACTTAAGACCTTTTCATGGTGTCAGGACGGATGGAAACAAGGTTAATGGGGGTAGGAATTACAAGGCTTCCTTGGCTGATAATTTCAAAGCAAGGGAGAAGGAACCGACCAGCTTTGAACCGGACAAGATCAGGAAAATTAGTATTATTAGTGAAAGTTCGGGGCTTCCTTTAATCTATTTTTCGGTTCAGACACTTCCTACCTTGCGGAAAAGCTTGGCTACACGATCGTGGGAAAGTTCTCTCACTCGATTCCCTCTTCTCTTCATGTTCAGAGGGTGTTACAGGGGATGAGGTTTATAGGGGAATACTCGTGGAGCTATATAAATGCAAAGCATATCCTCATTCAGTTCAAGTTAATTGCAGATTATGCAAAGTTTGAGTGGTCCAAATGGAATGCATGTATGATTTTGAGTTTTCAATTGGTCCCCTGATTTTGATCCTTTCTTTGAGTCACCCATTGCCGCAGTTTGGTGTAACCTGATAGGCCTACCGATTCACCTATTTGAGAAGTCGGCTTTGTATGCGATTGGAAGTCTTCTTGGGTGCCTATTCAGGTGGATCATGCCACTATTTCCCAATCCCGTTTGTCTTTGCTAGGTTGTGCATTGAGATTGATATTTCTAAGACTCCTATGGAAGAGATTATTTTGGACTTCCAACGTAAAGAAATTAGACAGTCAGTTAAATGGGATAGAATACCTCTTTACTGCCACGAGTGTAAACATGTTGGACATAGCCGTGAGTCATGCTACGCGATTGGACAGAAAAAGAGAAGCCGATGCGGAGAAATTATAATGTCTTAGTGGAAAGGGAAAAATGGAAGGGGGATGGTGAGCAGGGGGCCTCGGGAAGTAAGTCTAGCCTTGGAGATGGGGTGAGGGTTCCTTAAAATGGCAGGCCCGAGTCGGATAAGAGTTCTCAGGATGTCGTTGCAGGGGAAAATAAGGGGGAATAGGTTCATCTGGTGCTTTTGTAGCGTAGGTCTCTCTTGCAGGGTTGGGGGAGCTGGCTGGTGGAGAGTTTCAGGTCCAGGGGAGAAGACGGGGCAAGAAAGGGAAAAGCCCAGAGGGTAGGAGAAGATCCTTATCTGTTGATCGCAGGCAATACCGTCCTGGACCTCAGTTTGAAAACGGTGGAAGTAGTGGAGTCTCGCCTGGTATCTCTGATAACAGATTTGCTTTGTTGTGCTCTGATTCTTTGGATCCGTGGGAAGGCTCAATGGTAGATGTCTTGAAGGGTGGCAGCTCTTCTTTGCCTCCTCAACGTCTTTTACCACATGGTGATTATGATCTAGAGAAGTATGAGGATGTGGATGATTGGGAGGTGGAAGATGATATGTTAGAGGAGGATGCTAATATTCCTGGGCTTATTTTGGACAAGGGAGGTTCTCTTTCGGAAGTCCGGAAAGCTCAAGAGCTGCTCAACAAAATTAAGAAGGTAAGGAGGATCGCCCCTGCGGCAAACAATTCCATCTAATATGTCTTTTAACATTTTTGATCTCGAATGCTCGGGGTGTGGCAAACACTAACACCCAGAGTGTCATCAAACGATTGATTAAGGGCCACAAGATTTCTGTGTTGGCGATTATTGAGCCACTAATTAGGCCGAAACCTAAATTCTTCAGTAGAAGGTTTGGTTTACAATTCAAAGGTTTTAATAGCAATGGTCAAATCTGGATCATTGCTGAAGAGGGGATTGAAGTGGACGATTGGGATGACTCTAAACATATCTTTCATGCTTGTTTGGCGACTCCGACGCTGCTAAAGCCATTCTTTCTCTCGGTTGCTTATGGGAAATATTCGAGGGTGGGAAGATTGGCTATGTGGGATAAGTTAAGGAGCTTGGCAGCAAGAGTGGACGGGCTCCCCTGGCTAGTTAGGGGGGATTTCAACATTTTTGTCTCCGAGGATGAAAGGCAGGGCAGCAATAAGAAAAGGACAAGGGAGATGCTGGAATTTGCGGAGATTACCAGTGATTGTCAATTGCTGGATGTGGGTACGGATGGGGCCGAAGTTTACGTGGGCTAGGGGAGAGATTTTCAAAAAGCTTTATAGGGTGCTTCTAGGGGAAGGCTGGACTGATCTGTTTGAAGCCACGAGGGTCTCGAATTTACCAAGAATCTTTCAGATCACTGCCCCCTTCTTGTTACATGTCGGTTGCCAAGCCCTCGAACTAGACCTCCTTTTCGCTTTCAGAATATGTGGGTAAGACATCATGTTTTTTTGAAGGAGGTTGTAAGGAGCTGGAGCGAGAGTACAGGCGATGAGGAAGTTTGAGCTAGATCCCTCGTCTTAGACCCTTTGAACAGAAGTGAATAAAACAGCGGCTGAATACCGTTTAAAATTAAAAATGGAAGAAGATTTTTGGAGACAGAAAGCAGCTGTTAAATGTGTCGCGGAGGGAGAAAGGAATATTAGGTTCTTCCAAGGTTGGGTTAAATAGAAAAGAACCAAAACTAGAATTCATATGATAGAAGATGGTGATCAAATCCTCACAGAAGATGCAGATATCAGAGATTCAGCTGCCAAGTTTTTTCAAAATTTGCTAACTTCGAATGTGGGTGATGGAAGCTTTAGAACGAATCCCCTTGACGTTGGATATTTTAGCCTCCTTTCGCCCTGACGTTGGATATTTTAGCCTCCTTTCCCCCTGACGTTGAGATGGAAGCTTTAGAATGAATCCTGGACGAAGAGGAAGTCAGGAAAATTGTTTTCGACATCAATGCAGATAGTGCTTCGGGACCGGATGGATACTCAGCCTTATTCTTCCAGGCCTGCTGGGGGATTATTGGAGCAGATGTAGTGGAAGCAGTGGTGGAATTCTTCCTAGGTGCTCCAATCCCAAGAGGTATTGCAGCTACAATGCTTGTTCTTTTACCAAAAAAGAGTAATCATGCTAAATGGTCGGAATTCAGACCAATAAGTCTATGCAATGTGATGAATAAGATTATTTCCAAATTGCTTGCTGCTAGAATGGCTTCCCTGCTCCCCATGGTCACTGTCTTGAATCAAAGTGGTTTTATCAAGGGGCGTTTGATAAGTGATAATGTCTTATTGGCCAAGGAACTCTTCCATGAAATCTGGAAAGGTGTGACTTCTCCTAATATGGTACTCAAACTAGATATGGAAAAAGCCTATGATCGAGTCCAATGGACTTTCCTTCTCAAAGTCATGAAAAAGATGTGTTTCTCTGACAAATGGCTAATGCTTATTGAACATTGCATCTCTCCTTGCTGGTTTTCTATACTTATCGATGGATGTCCAGCTGGCTTTTTCAAATCTTCTCGGGGAATAAGACAAGGTGATCCTATTTCTCATTCCTTGTTTATTCTTGCGGCTGAATATTTGTCAAGATTATTGGATTGGCTCATCTTAGGAAAAAAGGAGATGATGTTTCGCACGACAAGATATACAATGGGAGTTTCGCATTTGGCTTATGCGGACGATATTATCTTCTCGCAAGCCCAGAGACCGGCGATCCTAAACATACTGGAATGTCTGAAGCACTATTCACAGGTTTCAGGTCAGAAGGTAAATGTTGGAAAAAGTTGTTTCTTCATTGATGGAAAATATAACTCCTGGGCGTCTGATATTACTGAGATTAAAGGTTTTCAACAAGGTTTTCAACAAGGTTTTCTCCCTTTTACGTACCTAGAAGTTCCTATTTATAGGGGCCGGAAGAGAACCAACCTATTCCTGTTCATCCGAGAAGGGATCTCTGAAAAAATTCATAGCTGGAGTCATCGATACTTATCTTTTGGTGGCCGTTTGATCTTAATAAAGAACATTCTTGGGGCTATCCCAATACATATCTTTCAAGCTCTGGAACCAGCAAAAGGTGCTTTGAAACAAATTGAACAAGTGTTGGCAAGATATTTGTGGGGGTCCTTGTTATACTACCAATAAAACTCATTGGATTAAGTGGGAAAGAGTGTGTCTGCCAATTGACGAAGGGGGCCTTGGCATCCGCCATTTGAGGGATGTTTTGGAGACGTTTAGCATCAAGATGTGGCGGAGGTTTCGGGAGCAGGACTCGCTTGGGCTATGTGCATGTTTCAAAAGTTCTGCTCTCACTCTTTTCCTCTTATTCTTTATCGTTCGAGCAGGTTCAGCCCAATGTGGAGACGCATGTTTAAGGCTGGTGCAAGATACAATGAATTTTTTGTGTTGAGCTTGGGTGAAGGTAATGTTGATTTTTGGCATGATATTTGGCTGGCAGATGTGCCATTGGCTGGGTTTTGTGATCCTTTTGTAGTGCCTCGGTCACAAAGAGTTTGTGAATTTCGGGAGGGGGATATGTGGAATGAGGAGGAGTTATGGCGGTTAAATGAGGAGAAAGGTTTACCGGCTGAGGTTATTGAAGAGATTCTTCTGATCCCTTTTGACAGAGGCGAAACTCCAAATGGGAATTTTTCGGTAGCTTCAGCCTGGGAGTTAGTGAGATATAGGGAGGACAAGAGGCTGGTGCACGAACTGATTTGGGGAAAATGCATCAGACTGGTGATTTATGTGTTCATGTGGCGTTTGTTGGCTAACAAACTCCTGGTTGACACTAAACTCCAATGTAGGGGAATTACTTTGGCGTCTAAATACAGATGCTGCAGCAAGGCAGATATTGAATCCAGATTGCACTTGTTTGTAAACGGGGAGGCTGCTAGGTATGTTTGGCTTCACTTTGCGCGATGGTTCCCGAAAATCCATCCGTTTGCTGAGATTGGACACAACATTGAGGTTAGAATCAGATGGTGGCAGAGACATATGAACATGTGAGACAGCATATCTGTTCCTTAATTCCTTATCTCATTCTCTGGTTTATTTGGACAGAAAGAAACGACTGTATACATCCGGAAAAACCCTTCAAGGTGGAAAACATAGTGAAGAGGATCATTTTTTATCTGCGGAATTTGGTGGTGGCTAGACTGTTGGGGCCAGAACAGTGGAGCGGTTGCTGTCCTAGGGTGGACTTCATGGAAGTTCGTCCGACTTCTGCAAGGCCGAGGGAAGTAGGAAGAGTACAGTGGAGACCTCTGGACGCTCCTCGGATCAAGGTAAACACGGATGGAGCTTTCTCCCGGGTGTCTCGTGGTACCGGTGGATGCGGGTGATCAGGGACCATCATGGGGAGATTGTGGTAGCCTTTGCCTTGGTTTTAAAGGCTGGTTCGAGTCTTGAGGGTGAGGTGGCAGCGATTCTTGAAGGTGTGATTTCTGCTAAGTGCTTCGGGAACTGTATTCACATTGAGTCGGATGCGGAGCTGGTTGTGGGATGGTTAAGGTCGGGGCAATTGGGTCTGGTGAATGTCAGACATAATATGGTCAGAATTAGGAAGGAATTTAAAGATATTGAGTGGAGAGTGTTTCATATCCTTAGAGAGGGAAATAAGGCTGCTAATTTTCTGGCTGATCTGGGCTCCCAGCAGGCGTCGTGCATCCACTTCACGAAAGAATCTGCTCCAGCTCGGGTAAAGCTTTGGGTAGACTGGATCAACTTGGCTTCCATAATTTAGGTATTGACGTTGTAGCTGTTTTCTTGTGTTTTTCTTTGATGTTTGGTCTTTGTAATAGTCGTTGGTTGGTTTGTGAGACAATCCACTTTTGGGATGGTCTTGTGTACTTTCTTCGTTTGATGATATATATGGGATGAGGGGCCTACTTCACCCTCCACCGTGAGGGTGTTTGATTTAAAAAAAAAAAAAAAAACAAACTAGCTTTGTGAAGGGAAATGCTAAAGAATATATATGGATCAAATGACTTTTGATGATGTACAAGACCTTCATGTATTTAAACGTTTGATCGATCGAAATGCTTATTACGAGTAAGATAAGTGATCCACAAATAATGAAGACTATATCTGGTTATGTAATGAAAATCATGGAGGAAATGCGAATACATTCGTAGTTTATGTTTGACGAAACAAATTCCATCAACAAAAGAGATTCGTCTGAAAAATGGCTAGAAAAAGGCAAAGTTGGAGAGAAATTCAGGAAAAAGAACGTGCGATGGCACCACTACCCTCACCATCCCTACCGCGGATGGAGAGTATCGAAATTTTCTTTCAAGGGTTATTGCAAGAGAACAAATTTGGAGTCCTATAATATGGAGTAAGTACGGACGTTAGCAATGAAATGCGAAGAGTATGGAGTTAGCAATGTCTGGAGAAAGAAGCCTACTCCTCCACATGCACTATTCCAATATGTAAAGATAAACATGAGTAAAACGAAGTCTGTGCTAAATCATGCCAAAATGGATCGCGGCAAGCACAAAAGTATCCTGAAAACTGTGAAAGTAGACTACTTGATGTGGATCCAAGTAATTTAAGATCCATTTCCCAAGAAATTACCCATTTATGATGCTTGATCTCGATATTTTTTTGTGAGATTGATTTTCAATTTACCAATAAACACAAGAAGATAAAAAGAGATCCAACCACAAAAATTGAATCAAACAAGAAAGGATGGTAGATTAGAAATGGAAAGCATGTGTATAATGAAAAGGTATTTATACTAGGGTCAAATTCCCAATGAAAAGGCCCACAAAATCAGGTCCGCATCACTCTACCCGGTTGGTTGACTTAAGGGTATTAAGTTACCCGGTCGGGTGATTCGGCTCTAACCTCCTTACGCCTTCTGAACTTCCACCCGGTTGGGTGACTTAAGGGTGCTAAGTCACCTGGTCGGGTGATTCGGCTTTGACCTCCTCACGCCTTCTGAACTTCCACCCGGTCGGATGTTGGTTATTTACCCGGTCGGGTGGCGGTCGGGTGATTTAACGCCTCTAAATTCACCCGGTCGGGTGAATGCTCCCAGCCCTCATTTTTCAGCACGATCCTCGTCGTCGGCTCCTCATTCTTCATGGACTCCTCCCGCAT
>JAOWBI010013967.1:0-10468 GCA_028566235.1 Salvia elegans | reverse complement strand
TAAGCTAGACGATGATGTTTTTCTCGAAATGTTGGCTTGTTTCTAACTCATTTGCATATGTTTCGACAGGCACGAGTTTCATACCGCCTTAGACATCCTTAAGAAGGATCTCAAGGTGTTTGCGCAGTCAAACGAAGAATTGTACAAAGAAATGGCTCAGCTCTTGGCACTAGATGACTTGAGGTATAATTAGGAATGGAATAAATGCAAAATCATATCATAAAGAATTTCTATAAAGGTTGGTACTCTTATTTGGTAACATAACAGGGAAAATGATTCGCTCGCCCTTTATGGAGACGCGTTAACTGCCAGAAAAGGCCTCCTAGGTGATCTTCGGTCTGTCATCGAGGCAAACCCCCTTCTCCAAGGAAAAACTAGGTTTCCTCAGATAAAAAAGTCGAGGTTGAGGCGTTTGATTAACCAAAGGTGGGTAATTCCACTTTTTTTCGTGTAAACTATGTGTTCATTTGGGGTGAAGTGATTAAAATGTTACAATATGCAGTTTGAACTGGCAGCATGTGCTATGCTCACGTCCTCACTCACAACCGCACATCGACACCCTCTTTACAGATCATAAGTGTCCCGGATCCGATAATATGCAGGCTCAACTGAGCTCGTTGGTAAGATTATTACTTACTCGCTTCGTAGAGAAAGGCGTGTCGTTTCTCTATTAGACTTTTTGATTGAATTTTTCTGCAGCCGCCCTCACCTGTTGCAGTTGAATGGCCTCTCAAGAGAGACTCATCAACTGATTCCCCGGTTACAATCAGGAACCATGAAGCTCTATCCGACCAAGGTCGTCTCGTTGATTTTTTTTCACTTTCATGTATCTGCATCAGATTTAGACCTAAATTTATACGACAAATTCGGTAACTGCAGCTTTAGCCGAGGAGGGTAGGCTCTATGCCGATGTAAAGTCAACGGAGCATATAAACGAGGTACCTTGTAATTATGCTACGTATTGATTTACGCAGTCCTCATAGCGTTCGAACAATGAATGCAGGAGGAGGTCTCGCAGACGGTTATTTCCACCCGTTGTCAAGCTTCTCGAAATGAACCTCCTTTCGAATTTCCTAGCACAGTCGAACGGGTTTTGGATATAGGCTCGTCCATGACTAGCATGGATTTTCACCCTGTTCATGAGGCTCTGTTATTAGGTTGACAACTTAAATTTGGTAATTTTCCCGAGATGTTACGTTCTAATCACTCGTGCTGCTGCTGAATCTATTCTTGTAGTTGGGAAATTATCCGGAGATGTGGAAATCTGGGACGTTGCTGCTTACAAGAAGCTGTTCAGAAGAGAATTTGTGGTCAAGTCGTTAATGGTAAACATCATCTCTTTTCTCTCGTTAATCTCGGCTAACTAGCTTGAGTAGATAGATCGTGAACAAAATTGTGTGTTATCAGGAGAAAATGGATAAAAATCACAGCATCTCCGTTAATCGTGTACTGTGGAGCCTTGATGGTTCTCTATTTGGTAAGCTCAAAAATTATATTTCCCTGAGCTACTCAAAACGGTTAACTTAGAACAAAGTTTATCGATGACAGGGGTTGCATATTCGAAAAACGAGCTACATTTGTATTATAAAAATGGCAATTCATTTGAGAAGAAATTGGAGGTATAGCTTCTGTTACTAATCATCCACGTGTTATGTTACATATACGTGTTACCGTCTCTTATTTATCTAACTCTTTCCTCTCCAGATCGACGCACATATTGGCAGTGTGAATGATCTAGCATTCTCTATAGCAAATAAAATACTTGTTGTCATAAGCTGTGGTGATGACAAGTTGATTAAGGTAATTTACGCGGTTATAAAGCTATTATGACGATTGACCTTTAACAATCTTTGATTTTTTAAATGTTTCTCTAAGGTTTGGGGTGCGGCAAGTGGCGCTAAACTGTATACCTTTGAGGGCCACGAGGATCCCGTGTACTCGCTATGCCCTGGTTTGAAGAGAAATATCCATGTGAGAGTATACTCCTTATTACATTGACCTATTTTTACTCATGCAAACGAGTGAGTTAATGCTTATCGTCTTTTTGTAATAAACAGTTCCTATTTTCCATTTCCATAAGTGGTGAGATAAAAGTATGGTTATTCGATAATGAAGGATCAAGGGTGGCTTATTGTGCTCCCGGTTCCTGTCGTACGAGAATGGCTTATGGCAATAAAAGGTGAATGATTGACCGGAGGACGTGTCTGTCCACATTAGTCGTGTATGTATACTCTGATTTGTTTAAATTTTTAGGGTGTTTTTGTGTGGGACACGGGAAAACGGAGAATCCTACCTTGTTGAATGGAATGAGAATGAAGGGAGTATTGTTAGAAATTACCAGTTACTAAGCAAACGCTCTTCGACTGTGGTTCAATTCAATACCTGCCTCGACCGGTTTCTTGCTGCTGGAGACGAGCATCTGATCAAAATTTGGGATATGGACAGCGACGAACTTTTAGCCGTTATTGATGCTGATGGTGGTTTGCAAGTAGGTTTCTTACACTTTGATGTCTTGAATCATTTTAAAGCTACTGCAAGATTTAATCGGGCTGTCTTGTTAGGCGAGCCCGTATATTTGCTTCAGTAAGAAAGGGAATCTATTGGCTGTTTCTGCTGTTGATAATCGAATCAAGATCTTGGCAAATGATTCTGGCCGTCGTTTTCTGCAAGAAGCCGCCTTCGATTTTGGTGATACTGCTAAATGTGTAACAGAATCCTTCGGCAATGTCAGTTTCTACCAGAATCCTTTGTTAGTTTGTTTTGTGGCAACGACTTCTCTTCTAAATGCTCGTTCTCGTTCGTATATTGTTCGCAGCTTTCTGTAGGTTCGTCGCCTTTTCCATGTCAAGGAGTTGCAGGAGGTAACGGGACTATGGTAAGTGGCCTTCGTGTTCTTCGTTTAGAATTGCTATGAACACATTTTGCTGATTTTGTCGAAATCTGTAGGGAGGAGAGATTCTGGATGCAATATGGATTACAGAACCGAAAGGGCGTGAAGAAACTACGAACAATATGGAGGCAACGAACGTTTCTAAAATCGTTGAAGTTTCTCGCTGCCAATCCATGCTACTCACTTCTGAAGTCAAGACTAATGTGGTGTGTTTCACAGAGAAGCCACTCTCGTATCACTGATTTCTCGTGATTTAGTAACGTTTAATGGCTGCAGATACGGAGATTGGTGTACACGCACACAGGTAATGGCATTCTCGCATTAGCAGAAGACGGAACTCATCTACTGTGGAGATGGGCGAAGAGTGGCGAGGCAATGATGAAATGTGCCCCTCGGTTATGGCAGCCGAGGAGCGGATTGTTAATGACCAACGACCTTCCTGACAAGAGCGGGGATGTGGTCACACCGTGCCTTTCGCTGTCGAAGAACGACTCTTATTTAATATCTTCGTCGGGGAGGGTGATTAGTTTGTACAACTTGCTAGGATTCAAGGTAATACTACTAGTTGAGACGCGTATGGTTTCTAAATGGCTTATCTTTGTTCGTCTATTGTGATGTGAATTGCAGAACATGAGGAACGTGATGCCATCACCGCCTGCTGCAACGTGCCTCTTGTTCTATCCACCGGACAACAACATAATAGCTATAGGCATGGATGACTCCACGATTCTCATCTACAATATACGCGTTGATGAGGTATTGCATCCCACGCCAACGTCTACAAGTGCCACGAGAAACGTGCATTTCTTGATTTTCTTTGGTTTTGCAGCGGATAAGCAAGCTCAAGGGGCATTCCAAACAAATCAGCGGATTGGCTTTCTCTACCAATCTAAACGTGCTCATTTCTTGTGGGGTCGATACTCAGGTTAGTCCTCTCTACACCTCCTCGTGCACAGAGGTGCGTTTTCTTGAAATGTTTTATTGCATCAGATTGTGCTGTGGGACTCTATCACATGGGAGAAGAAGAAAAGCACGGTGCTGCAGATCTCGGTTGGCTGCCTGGCATCGGACTTGTCGGAGACGAACGTTGAACTGGACAATGATCAGCAGCACTTTCTGGCAGTGCACGAGACTCAGCTTGCCATATATGAAACTGCAACACTACGACGTGTGAAGCAGGTTTTCTATACCTATATACTGAATCTTCGTCTTCGTTTTCATCTTCTGTCTTCATATACATACACAAAAACCTCGAGATGATGATTTGCTTCATAAAAATTCAGTGGACTATCGCCAACTTCTGCACACGGATATCCCACGCGACCTACTCTTGTGATAGCCGGGTAGTGTATGCCGCCATGAGAGACGGGATCCTCTTGATACTCGGTGCAGCAGACCTCGCCCCACGACTTGAGATAGATCCGTCTTCGTACCTTCCACCCCATCTAAGGTAACTCGGGACAACTTCCTAGCACCATTCAAGAATCTTGATCAATGTTTGACTCTCTTTTGTTGTGGGAATGTAGCTGTTATGTGGATCCGGTTGTTGTTGCGGCTCATCCACATAAACCGGATCAATTCGCGTTGGGATTGTCGAACGGTGGAGTGGTCGTTATCGAACCCGAAGAATCTCAAGGCCAATGGACCATCAAGAACCACCTTGAATCTTGAACTTGAATCTTCTCGAGGGCAGTGGAGTATATCAGTTTTGATGTTTTCTATATTAAACCCACAAAGACGGATTTTCTTATTTAATCATATTGACTACAGTATATCATTTTTTTATTTTGAAGCAATATATTAATAAGTATTAAGGAGCTTTTTGGTACGATGGAATGAAACGAGGGAAGGTGAAAATGAAATGACAATTTCATTCCATTCTTGTGCTTGGTTAAGCACAAGGAATACAAAAGGAATAGAATTGTAATTCCTTGATTGATTCAATTCCTATGTTTATTAACTACAAAGTATATATGAATGGAATGAAGTAAAATATGAATAATTCATATGTTGATTTTACTAAAAAAAAAGTGCATATGTGGTGATGTGTGTGCGCGTATGTGTGTATATATGGTGATGTGTGTGCATATGTGTGCACGTGTGCGTGTGTTTGTATATAAGGTGTTGTGCACCAAATCCAACATTGAATTTGTCTAAGAAAATAGTAATTAGGAGACAATTGTGAATTTTGAAAACTTCGTGTTCGTGACTTGATTAAACAATTTATTGGATGCCTATTTCAAATTTGTAACTGGGCTTAAGGCCCAAATGTCTCAACATTGACACATTATTTTATAGAGCAAAATAGGTAATTAAGTCGTCTCCTAAGCAAAACTGTCAGTTTATTTGTTGAACTCTAATTTCTAAATCTCAGTGATAAAAGATTTCAACTTATATAATTTATTAACATTAAATAAAGCATTATATTATAGAGTTTTGGCCAAGAATTATTTAATTTCGGTCAAATAAATCTTGATTCCGTCAATATAGCTCATCTCTGCTAAAATAACCCCCTTTTCCGGGCCAAAAATCTCATCTTTATCGATTTGGAGGGAGCCCTTTTCACTCCTGAGGTGAGTGCGATTTCCTCTCTTGATCCTTTTATTTGGGTTTATGTTTGCTGTGAATCCCATTTCCTATTATTTTTCGTTTTTTATTTATTGGTCATTTCATGTCTGTGTATAATGAAGCAAGAAAACGGCTTGATTCAGTTTCCAATTGGTGATGTTTAATATTGAGGGAGAATTCAGTTGAATGTGGGTTTCTGCTTTGATAGATAGATAGATAGATAGATAGATAGTCAAACAAGTTAATCAATCAAATGCAAATGGAAAACTTGATGTAATGTTGTTTCCTATTGTGTGAAATTTTGATCTAGTCAGAATCTTGAATTTTCTTTCTTGCTGTAAATCAAATGTTATATCTGCTTGTATTTTGTTGAGATTCATTTTCAAAATTTGAGCATTCCTATGATCTGATGTTTAGTGGAGTTAACATAAATGGGTAATTCTTATGAAAATTTTGTTGTAGGAGGGCTTCTTCTTCATGCTCTTGTATTGATTTTCAAGAAAGAGGTGAGAGAGAATGAAGATGGCATATCTACCTAAGCGCTACACCATTGTCATCCTCACCTTCATCTGCACCTGCGTCTGCTACATCGAACGAGTCGGCTTCTCCATCGCCTACACCGCCGCTGCTGATGCTGCCGGGGTGACCCAGTCGAGCAAGGGCGTCATCCTCTCGACGTTCTACTACGGCTACGCCTGCTCCCAAGTCCCCGGCGGCTGGGCCGCCCAGCGGATCGGGGGCAGGCGCGTCCTCCTCCTCTCCTTCATCCTCTGGTCCCTGACCTGCGCCTTCGTCCCGCTCAACCCGAACCGGGCCACACTCATGGTCCTCGCCCGCCTCCTCGTCGGTGTGGCCCAGGGCTTCATCTTCCCTTCCATCCACACGGTCCTAGCCCAGTGGGTCCCGCCACACGAGAGGTCGAGATCCGTCTCGCTCACGACCTCGGGCATGTACTTCGGAGCGGCCCTGGGGACGCTCGTCCTTCCCACCATCGTCAAGCTCCGGGGCCCGCAGTTCGTGTTCGTCAGCGAGGCTGCTCTAGGCGGGATGTGGTCGTTGCTATGGTTCGCGTACGCCGCAGACCCGCCGCGCTCCGATCACCCGAAGGCGGCCGCTGCCGGCTTCGGCGGAGAATCGTCGTCTCTCCCGACCAAGATAGTCTACTCGAGTCGAGCCCCGAGGATCCCGTGGAAGAAGATCATGCTCAGCTTGCCTATCTGGGCTATTGTGGTGAACAATTTCACATTCCACTATGCTCTCTATGTGCTCATGAATTGGCTCCCCACCTATTTTGAACTAGGTCTACAGCATAGCCTTCAAGAAATGGGCTCATCAAAGATGCTGCCTTATCTCAACATGTTCCTATTCTCGAACATAGGTGGAGTGGCTGCTGATAAGCTGATCACCAGCAGGACTCTGTCGGTGACGGCGACGAGGAAGGTTCTGAACACGGTGGGGTTCGCGGTGGCCTCGGCTGCGCTTGTGGCACTTCCCCTGTTCAGGACGCCCGACGGAGTCGTGTTCTGCTCGTCGGTCGCTCTAGGGTTCTTGGCGCTGGGGAGGGCCGGATTTGCCGTGAATCACATGGATGTGGCTCCGAGGTATGCCGGGATCGTTATGGGGATATCGAACACGGCCGGGACGTTGGCTGGGATTGTTGGGGTCGACCTGACTGGTCGACTCCTCGAAGCGGCCAAGGCGGCCAACCTCGATCTCACAGCACCGGAGAGCTGGAGAGCGGTTTTCGCTATTCCGGGTTTACTCTGTGTGTTTAGTTCTCTTGTTTTTCTTTTTCTATCCACTGGAGAGAGGATATTCGACTGAGGCTCATTACTAATGCAGAATTCTTTTTCATTATTTACCACAAACTCTTTGTATAACCACAGAAAATAAAAGCAAAACAATCTTACTTGTAATGTTTGGAAATCTTGATTAATAGAATCGTCGCCAACAAAAGCAAGTTGGAGAAAATAACAAGGATCAAATGCCATTGTTCTTTAAGTTATTGCCATAAATTAAAAGTGGAAATTATCTTCTGCTCATTCCACAAATTTAAGCATCGATTTTGGCAGCAGCAGATGCATAACTTACACTGCTGTCCCTTGTGGATTTGCACTGGCTCGACTGCTCGTATCGAAGAAATCGAATCTTCACCTTCGTTGAGCTATTCTTCAACATCTAGTACAATTTGAAACACCAAATGTGGTTAGGTATCGAGAAGAGGCGAAAAAACACGTAAGCTTTGTAAAACAGCACAGAAAGAAACAGGGGAGGTGGAGATATTACGTGAAGGAAGACGCTAATTGGGTGTCGTCCGCATATAGTGTTGTCAGTCTCCAAGAGGTAGTTCTTGAAGGCATCCGGATCTCCGGTTTCTATTATATCCATTCCCATTTTGTCCAATGCTTCGATGGACTTGTGTATGGCGCCGTGCTTTTTATCATAGTGCGTATAGTTGAACCTATACAAAACGGTTCAGAAAGGAAAGCCAACATTTCACATTTCTATGCACAAGAGTTTGCCTGAGAGACATACCTGGAGCCCCAATGACAAAAATCTGAAGACACCGAGAAGAAATTCGTAGGGTCGTCCACATATTTAGCTAACAACCGGCCGTAGACAGCTTCATTTTCAGCACTAAGAGCACCAACCAAAATGGGAACAATCTTCACGGCATAGCTGCATCAAATTCATAATATGAGCCGAGAGCAAAGTAGCGAGAAATCGAGGTTTACCAAAATCCTACCCCTGAAATACTTTAGCTAAATAAGGCAGGTGCATTTCCATGCTATGTTCAGCTTCGTCTACACGAAGATCCATCATTTCAAACTTTCCCGTAGCTTTTAGCTCCTCGTTTACTGGCAAAAAGGTCAAGCAGATACTAATTGAAGGAGGAATGTTAGAGCAAAAACTACATCATGCAAACGTGTGCGAACCTATGTCATGTCTCACAACACATAAACCTAAAAAAATTTCATTTGGAAAAAAGAAGATAACAGTCAAATACTAGTTCATCGTTAGTTAAACGTGAACTTTTGCTAGACTCGTTGCCACTCAAATTGCTTAGACAAGCCTACACAATCCAGCTTACACAAGTAGAAATTTAACATGTGCTTTGCTACCAGTCATTTCTTTTATGAATAATCCTAGAATTAGCAATAAGAATAATACCTTCCTGATCAATTGGTAGGTCGCCTATAGGCGTCTTGTAGACTGAAGCTTTAGAAAGCGCACATTTTGGAGTGTAATAGTGATGGGACGGCCCAAGCAGAAATATCCTAGTACTGCGAATCAGATAACGTTTCACAATCTTCAGACTCAAAGAATTACACGGAGTCGAACAAGAGATGCAATACTTGGATATGTATCATGAAAACTTACATGTTAGAAGGATCAATGTTTCCAAAAGCATAGGCTGCTGCACGGCCCGAATAAGAATAACCTGCATGACTAAAAGGTACAAAAACAAAAAATCAGAGCTGTGTCATCATCTCATATGAGCCAAGAATGAACAGTTCTGAATTCTGGCGACTTACGGCGCAATCACACCTCTTACATCGGAATTTTTGGGCAGCCCGGCAGCTCGGAGCCAGCCATCGAGCTCCTCAGCTAATTCTTTAGCTGGAGATCAGAGACAACAATGACATCAAACCTTGTGCCAAAACAAATATACTATGTCAAAGGAATTGCAATCTATTTTGATCAACAGTTTCTCTATATAAGCATTCCTCAAATCAACCAACTTTTCAAGAAGAGCAATAAATCATCCATGAGTATAGCATCAAAATAGCATATAGAAATTTTAAGACCGCGTCACAGTTAACCCAATCCCGAAACCTAAGTCCTTAATCATCGGGAATTTAACAACTCTACAACGAGGCCAACACACTCACACCAAAATAGCAGCCTATTGTCACACACTCATATCACTACTTACAGCAAAAATCAAACAACATAACTCAGCTGAACTTCCTCGATGAACTCGATGGAATTACTTTAACAAAAAAAAATTGTGTTACGCCAACAATCAGTCACTTCCATCCAAATTCAGGCAAAAAAAGAGCACAAAGTCATTCAAGATCATCCCTTTTTCCCATTTCTAGGTAGGCTTTTCAATGTGAGTGAACTCAATCGATGTTTCAACGTAGGGACAAAATTGGGGGAATCTGAGCTCAATCAACTAATCGAAGGGTGTGATTAGAAGAAGAACAAGGGAGAAATTAGGCGAACTTACGATTGTCGGTGTACCAAGAGCCTGCGTGCGAAGGTCTCCTAATCTTGTCCATGGCAGAAAAAGACCTAATGCAAATACAAATTCTCCGTGATTTCACTGTGAATTGTTGCAGGATTTATCTGAAGTGAAGATTAGATTCTCACGCAAAGTGCATCAATCTTGACACATACACCTTTTTCTCAATTTTATGCAGAAGAATTCATTAAATATAGACTGATTTTAAAATTATAAATGGAGTACTATAAATAATAATCTGGGACACTGAAAAATATTAGTACGAGGAATAATAGTTGGCAATTGAAACATAAAAAAATGAATATGACAATATCTCACATCGATGTACACAAAAAGCTTAATACACTATATAAGTCTTATGGGCCTCTCCTCCTAACACCAATTGGTTTTAGGATGGAACTTATGAATTTCTATCAATAATTTTGCATCATGATATGATGATATAAGCGAATATAAAGCTACCCTAATATAATTATACTCCCTCCGTCCTAAGAAAGTTGAGACAAAACTTTTGGGCACGGAGACTAAGAATTTATATTAAATAAATAGGAGAGGCTACCCTAATATAATTATACTCCCTCCGTCCTAAGAAAGTTGAGACAAAACTACTAAGAATTTATATTAAATAAATAGGAGAGATGAAAAAAGTAGGAAAGATAAGAGAGAGTAAAGCAGTGTTTTAAAAACCGGAACCGGTGAGTAGTCCGGTCCGTTTATATTAAATAAATAGGAGAGATGAAAAAAGTAGGAAAGATAAGAGA
>JAOWBI010013316.1:0-10546 GCA_028566235.1 Salvia elegans | reverse complement strand
TCCGAAAAATTCGCATGCCAAATCCCATATTTCAAAAGGTCCGCAAATTTAATATCAAATCTCGAAAGGCTTGCATATTGGGCCCCTTTTTCCGAAATCTCTCTTCGGAGTGGGACTCAAAATACAGTTAAACCCGTCGGTATTAATTAGATTCAAATCCGGTCCATCAACCCATCTCATATAATTTCTCCCTCTCTTTCTCTCTCCCAAATTCTTCTCCCATTTATTATCCCCTTCCCCATAAACCCCACGCACCCATTTTTTTTTGCCGCGTTTGAGCTCCAGAAATCGATGGAGGCAGCAGGCTACACCTCTCGCACCGTTGAAGAAGTTTTTAAGGATTTCAAGGGTAGAAGAGCTGGAATTGTCAAAGCTCTCACTTCAGGTCTCGTTCTTCTTATTTATTTTTACTTCTCCAGGTTCTTTTGTTGAATTTTTCTGTTCCGTAGCTTCTCGGCGTCTGCATTATTTGTTTCGTGACTGTTTTTTTTCTCGATTTCATCTCACGGTGTGTTTTTCTCTTTTTTTTTTTTCGTTTGCAGATGTTGAAGAGTTTTATCAGCAGTGCGATCCTGGTATGGTTTTTGTTTTGCATTGGTTGATTGCTGGTTAGGTTTCCAATTCGCTGGTTTCATGTTTGTGTGTTAGGCGTTTTTCGGAAAACGGCTTCAATTCCGTCAATTCTGTGCGGAGAGAGCTTGTTGAGGACTGATCTCGACGTTGATCAGCGTTCATTAGGGTTTTGATTTGACGTGTGAATCGGTTCTGTTTACTTTTTGGATGTATGTTTGTGTTTATTTGCTGCGTCCTGTTAGGTCAATTTTTTGTTGTGAGGATTTTGAGATTGTTGATTTTAAATGTGTATTGAAAATCAGAGCTAATTAGTTTGATTGCAGGAGACCTAATTGTTTATAGAACCACAATTATGTGTCTTACTGCAAATGTAATGTGTGAGAGTTGTATACATGTTCAGATATAAATTTTGTTGACTGACTGAAGGATGTTCATGTTTATAAATCCTCAATTAGCTGGTCTAAAATTGAGTTTCTGATTTTTTTTTGTTTTTTGGTAAGACATTCTACTTTGATTTTATCGAAGAGCTATGCCATTTATTGCTGTGTAACGGGCATGAGGGGTACCGTATTAAGAGGGTACCTCGAGGACTTCTATTAATTGTGCTGTGTGCACATGTTGTGATGTTTGTTGATATGCAACATTTGGGGTTTATCACTTGTAATCTTATTGGATTTGGGTTCTTTGACATTATGATTATGTTTTGAAGTAATGGTGCTTAGCGACTTCTTTTGTGTCAATTGAAAATGATAGTGGTACTGTTGCGTATGGATTTTGTTCTGTGTGAGGTGGTGTTGATTGTTGGCGTTATACAGCTCATTTTTAATTGAAGATTGTGGTATAACTGAATGGGGCTTACATCATGTTTCTTGTTGTCATTCGGGTCTGATGCAATTAATGTTATTTACGTAACTGTTTACTTTCAGAAAAGGAGAATTTGTGCTTGTACGGGTTCCCTAGTGAGCAATGGGAGGTTCATTTACCTGCTGAAGAAGTACCACCAGAACTCCCTGAGCCTGCTTTAGGAATCAACTTTGCTAGGGATGGGATGCCAGAAAAGGACTGGTTATCTCTAGTTGCTGTCCACAGTGATGCTTGGTTGCTTGCTGTTTCCTTCTACTTTGGTGCTAGGTTTGGATTCGATAAAGCCGACAGGTACCTCCTATTCAGCTATTCTATCTGTTAGGCTAGTCCCCACGACATAATTTCTCACTAATAGTGATTCTGATATTTTCTTCAATTTTTTTGTTTTTTCTAGAATTTTGGTCTTTATTGTGCCTGAAATGAACCTTTCTAGGTTAATCAATTTTGTAGAAATCACTCGAAATCCTTGGATAGTAGTTATTGCACATTTCTTTGTCTGATATGGTATTCCAAATATTGATTGATCCTGTTGTGAGTCTCTCTTAATTAGTGGAGGAAACACTGTTGTTTACATACGATTGGATCCATAAGCTTATGTTATCAAGCATTTATGTTACTGAACGTACTTGATGTTTCGTCAGTTGATATTTATGTCAGTGGACTTGTCTTCTTGGTGCAGGAAGCGGCTCTTTAACTTGATCAACGATCTACCAACTGTGTTTGAAATTGTGACTGGTGCTGTCAAAAAACAGCATAAGGAGAAATCTTCAATCTCAAATCAGAATGGCAACAAGTCAAAGTCGAACTCCAAATCAGTAAGCAATAGATTGTTTGTTTACGTGTTCTTTGATACTTACCTGTTGTTCCAGCTGTTCCTCGAGCACTTAGATCTTCAACTTCTTGATGGTAATATATTTCATACTCTTTTGGTGACAGCGGGCTGAAACTCCCGGAAGGTTTTCAAGGCCACAGCCGCAGCCACAGCCATATGATGAAGACTACGGCTTACAATACGAGGAAGATGAGGATGAGCATGGGGAGACGTTATGTGGTGCCTGTGGCGAGAACTATGCATCGGATGAATTCTGGATTTGCTGCGACATATGTGAGAAGTGGTTCCACGGAAAATGTGTGAAGATCACCCCTGCTAGAGCTGAGCATATCAAGCAGTACAAGTGCCCCACATGCAGCAACAAGAGAGCTCGTCCTTAGTCTATAGATTGCTACCCTTTAGCTTTTGTACTTTCTGGAAAATTACATTTGCATCGGTCGATCAGACTCATCCTTGTTCTAAGCACCAAAGCCTAACCTGTGAATGCGTACTTTTCTGATTCGGGGATCTCGTTGTTTTTGGTACAGTATTCTTGTTTCTGGTAGTGTTAGAAGTAGTCCCATGGCTGCCTGCAACTTATGTTCTTTTTAAATAGGATTTCATGTCTTCAATGATCCGGTGAAAAAGCTATTGTTTGTGTTCGTTTCGTATGCTGCATAATCGATATGGCATGAATTTGAGTTTTGTTAATAGTTCTTTGAGTATTTTTTCTTGCAACCTCTGTATTATTATTATTTTTTATATTGGGATGGGATTCGTATATCCATGTAGTAGAAATTGGTATTTTAGTAAGGGTAAATATTGATTGTAGGCATAAAATATCAGTTGATTAGTCCTAAACTACTGATACATAATTAATACGCAAGAAGTAGAGACATCTCCTATGGTTATGAGTTTAAATTTCACTAATGATGAACCGAAGTTCGTGATATCTTACAAAGGAAAGGTTCTACGCTAGTCGTCTTATCTTTGGAGACGACTTAAACAAAAGTAGGTATTTACAAGAGATAGAAAAGAGACAGAAAGGTTAGAATGAAACCAAAATCATCAGAGAATACTTGATTTTTTTCGTGTGTGTGTTTTCTTTCATCATGTTAGAGCTTCTTGATTCTTAGCCGAGAGGCGTTTCAAGAACTCGTAGGTGGTGATCATCGTCGTTGCAGAGACGGACATGGACGCGCACCTCGGCCCTAACCCTCTGTAACAGGCAGTCCATCCACCCTCCCTCACCAGGTTCCTCACCGTCTGCCCAAAGCTCGGCCCCTTCCTCCCGTTGTTGTCCTCCCCGTCCAACACCTGCAGGCGAGTCTTGATCGTGTCAAACGGCATTGTGATCAGGGCCGACACCCCTCCAGCCATGGCAGCGCTCACCCCTTGCACCGCCATCACAGCCTTGGCATCCGGCCTCAGCCACCCATTCTCGACCCTCTCCTCCCCATTCTTGCACCGCAAACACCCCACCCCACTCCAAACCACCCTCTGCGCCATGGAGTAAGACGCCCACCAAACAGCATTGCTCGGTGCATAGGTCAAGATCGAGATCCCAAACCCTCTATACAGCCCTCTGATCCCATCCGCCCTCAAAATCTTCCCGAACGCATCCACCCCATTGGCGTATTTAACACCACCACCGCCGCCGCCCTGTGCCATCAGCCTCTGGCTGATCACATCAACGGGCGTCCACACCACCTGCGCAGCCACGGCAGCGCTCAATCCAGCTGCTGCGTTGGCCACAGCAGTCGCACTAGGCTCAGGCAATCCAAGCCTAGTCGCGGTGGTTCCTACATTACTCTTAGTAACCTCAAGCGCGGCCATGTATAGAGCTCGGGCAGGGATAGTCCCGGTCAAGGAAGTCCCAAATCCCCTATACAATCCGCGGATCCCTTCATACCTCATTATCCAAACCCCAGTTCTAACACAAGAAACACGCGACTGAGAAACCTGCTGCCGCGTTTTCAGCACCACCATCGGGTACAATGCAGCCGAGACACCCGAGAATAAGGCTGCCCCAAGGAAGAAGAACTTGGATTTATCCAACATTTGCCATTCTATATCTGCTGGAATGTGGATTTCTTCCGCTGTTGATTCTCCCTCAGCAGCACTAAGGCTCATTTTCCCCAGTTTTCCCCCTCTAATCCTTCACCACACTTCCAATATTCAAAATCCCTAATCTGATTCAATCTCACACAAAAAGAGCCCTAAATGCGAATTACAAACCCTAATTTCCCCCCATTGATCGAATTAATCATAACAGAGAACATGACTACGCATACATCCAATAAATCATAGGCTAAACACACAACCGAAGAAATTTCGACGAAAAATCCGATCTTTCGCAACCTTGTGCACAGATTATTGCAATAAGGAGAGAAAAAACACAGTAATACACAGTCTAATGATTCATATTAATATGTGAATCGACTTTTTGCGCTTGTGGAAGAATGTTTTAGCAGGGAAAATGAACAAGATAAACGTGCTCTTCATCTTCTTAAGAACTCTTACCGATCATCTCCACTCCTTTCAAATCCGGTAAGATCGGATCTTGCCGGCAAAAATATCAATTGTTTTATGCCTTTGAAAAGTGCTGACAATCTTTAGAAATTCAATAGAATAAGAGCAACAGAATTTGTTTATTAAGGAAAAAAGGAACACAATGGCCCATCTTTGATTATCTAATCTTGGATAATCTCAATTTTAGCTTCTGATCAATATATATCGGCAAGTTCAAGATAAAATTAATTTGAAGCATATACGATTTATACGTCATATTTCTTATTTATAGCTTAATTTATTGCATATGGCGAAAATTAATTATCACTATTTAGATAGGTTATCCATCTACAAGATTCAAACAAATTAATATAGTAGTACGTTGTATACTAAATGAGCTCGAAAATATAAAGTTTACAACGTCATACATATTTAATAAATCCTACTATTTTGCAAAAAGATTAAAGAATGAGTGTTTAATGAGTTACAGTTAAAGGATATGAAATAGAATTATCCCAACTTTAATATTCCAATGTAAAATTTAATAATTACTCTCCATCCATAAAAATAATACTAATACTTTTCTTTTTCGTCCGTCCTATAAAAATATTACTACTACAATTTCTATCTATGAAAAGTTCTTTCAAACTCGTTATTCATGTACATTAATTTATTTTCAACTTATATCAATATTGTCAACCATTAAACACTATTGATAATTAAAATTTCATTATCCACTAATACTATTTAACTATTTTTCTCCGATTTTTTTTACTTTACCAATTACACTATCAATTTATTTCCATCCCATCCCATCCCATCCCATCCCATCCCAACCCAAATGTCTAAATTTTTTTGGAAACAGATGGATTATATATATTTGAAAATTGGTATTGGTTACCTACCTGCGACACAGAGGAGTGCTTATCCACATATCAGTGACGTGTTAAGCGTTAAACATTTATCCAAACCCAGAATACTCACGTGCGCTTTGTCCAAACCTATATACTATTTATCCTTTTTTTATACTACCGATACAGAAAAAACAAAAAGAATAGGAGTATAAATTACAGTAAAAAAATAAAAATTCTGTGTACCTAAATTTGTTTCTTGGTAAAAAATTTAATTGCAATAACTGTTTATATACAAAAAAATATGAGGCATAATTTCCTCATTATAAGCAATAATGTACATGTATATGTATACATACCCTTAAAGAACAATTCTAAGGGCCGGTCCTCGTTAAAACCTTTTCGGCGAAAACCCAACAGGAAAAAATAACGGAAGAGGAATAAGAGTACTCGTCTAACAAGGTCGTGCAGAGGAATAAGATTCGAGCTGAGCTGAGCTGAGCTTATATCAGGGTTCTTGACCGATTTTCTCGTTCGGATATCTTTGTAGAGGAAATATCAGTCCCTTGAGTATTGCATTAGTTCGAACCACTGGAAGAGCGGGAGATGTCAAAAAGTTTGATGTCAGGTTTAACAACTCATAAAAAACACATTGCTTCAATAATAAATTAACAAGTGTGAGCAGAATCTTAAACAGAAACATACTTGTCTTAGGAGGTCCGCGAGCGTACGAGGAAGTGCTTCAATGTTCTTGAGGACCACATAGTACGGGAACGGGAAAGTGTCTATGTACCTGGAGAGCTTGAATTCTGTTCCCTTGCCTGTGAATTCCTGCAAGGCGCAATCATGACATGATCGTGTTAGTACTTTCAAGAACGCGATGGAATACGTACTTAAGCTTATTAAAGGGATGAATGAGTCGATTGAAGTTCTAGATTTTTATTACCTGCAAATCCATGATGGACTCGTTAGGGCTGTCGAGGAGAAGGAATGCAACCATACGTTTAGTGCTCAAGATGTCTCTCACTTGCCGTTTCAGTTTTTCCTGATTTAGAGCGAAACCGAGGGTTAAAAGAGAGGATTGTGATCTATGTATTTGTGTGTGTGTGTGTGTGGGTGCGCGCATGGTGTGCTTTCGTTTCGCTCGGGGAGGGGAGAGCCGTGGGGACTTGAAGAGGCGAAGAAGATAAAGCAATACCTTCTCGTTGAAACGGCCATCGGCTATGATCAGTACGAGCTGCTCTAGAGGATTGCAGCCAGATGGTGATCGTGCCTGCATCACAGCAGCATCGAGCATGTTGTTCACATACTTGAGTAGATCGACCATTGGTTCGTCTACGATTGTGTTCTCTTGCTTAAAAGTGAAGCTCGAGATCATCTGGTCCAAGTAAAATGCCAAAGCAACCAAGTTTATTTGTTAATCATTTGCTAATGAATGAGACTTTTCAAGCAGAAAATGAGAATTCAAGATCTGGAACATGTATGAAGAAGTTACCTTGATTCCGGCCTCGGGGGTGAAAGGTTGGTCGAAATCGTGGAGTAATCTGATGTTTCCCTGCTGCCCAAAGCTCGCAACGGCCAGATTCCCGACTTCCAGCTGGGACATTGCGCGGCAGACTGTCACGAGTGCTTCCATGGCGAAACTTCCGCAACTACCTTCTGACATACTGGCGGAGTCGTCCACTGCAATCACGACTTGGTAGTCGCGCTTGTTCGGCTTCGTCCGCCTCAGCCATATACGGTCTTTCCGGTAGTGGCTGGCAATGTATTGAATCACCTTCTTGATGTTAATCCTTTTACCAGTCCTGTAATCACCTTGTAGCTTGCTAGCTAACGTAGGCTCCATCACGAGACGCAACTGTTCCGCGAGCTCCTGACACAATCTCATTGTACGTGATTCGTATCTTCGCCAAAGCACGGCAGCAGCATCCCTCGTATCAGCAGAGGGCTCAAACTTACGTCCTTTACCGAGCTCATCTTCATCTTCGCTCATTGCTGAAGCGCTAATTTGACGAATTTCTTCGTTGATGTACGACCTCTTCACGGATACCAGACTCTCTGACAAGGTAGTCCCGTCTCGACTATAATCATCATCAGTTTCCATGGCATTGCTATCATCCTGCTCAATATCTGCTGTTCCTTGCTGGATGCTAACATCATTTGCAGAATGAAGAGCAGAATTTATAATCGGTTTAGTCTCGGAGGTGCTCTTTTCAATCTCGATTTCAGCGGCACGTTCCCTCACATCAGCCTCTCCTACTTCGGTTTCCATCTCGTTCTGAGCAATATCACTCTTGACTTGTTCAGCCGTTGCAGGTCCGAGTGCCTGAGCCGTTCCCTCCTTGTACTCGGCAGTGTAGCCATACTCGTCAGCATCTTCCAGCATATCATCTGATTTCTCAACTTGGTCAGGTAGGTCGACCGAGACTTTAACTCTCTCTTTCCACCCATCGAGAGCATCACCAATGCTCCGACAAGGGTTCGGCTGAGCTTTCTGAATATGTGACTCTGAAGGAGTTAACGAAGTCTGCGATTGCTCGTTGCTCAGTTGTTGGCCGTTTGTAGAGTCAGCAACCCTGACTTCAAGGTCAGAGGCATTAGGCTGCCCGTTTGTTGGAGCAAGGCTGTCTTTAAGTTCACTTTCGGAATATTTGTCGTCTGGAGCTGAGTTGCCTTGCTCAGCCATAGCTGCAAAGTCGTCCGTCGATTTCCCCGCAGATTGAGCAGCATTGTCATTAGGATCAGATTGCATAACATCTTGTTCCGGCATCTTAGCATCGGATTCTTTCTCATTTCCGGGACCATCTCCGTCGGGGTTCTCGGGGTCCACCTCTTCCATGAACTCATCGGTCTTCTCATCATTCTGTGCATCCGAATCATCCACATCTTCAGTATCGCCCTCCTCTTCCATTGGTTCAGGACTATCTAGTTCATCTACGGGCGTTTCTTCCTCCTCCGGCATCTTATCCTCTACATCGGGATTCACCCCAGTAGGATCTGCATATGCATCATCCTTGTCTACCTTCATATCATCTTCACCATCAGCGCCTTCTTCATCTCCATTTTCCTGATTAGGTTCGCCAGCCTCTTTAGCATCAAGATCAACGGCATTTTCGTTCATGGCTTCAGAATCTTCCTTGGCTCGAAGCTCTTCATCTTGAGCTTGATCTTTCACCGATGCACCCTGTTCGTATTTCTCATTCGCGCTGCGATCCTCATTCTCATTTGTGTCACCGAGTTTCTCATCAACTACATCACTCTTATCACCTACTTCTCCCATGGCAGACTCTATCTGCTCATCCTCCGCATTACCATCATCCTCATCTTCTCCTGAATCCTCACTCACACTGAACGTATCCCCATCAAACTCCTGCTCCATCTCTATCCCTTTCTCGTTTTTACTCGACTTGTCATCATTATGCTCCTCATTCGGCTTCAGAAACAAAAGTTAAATTTAACATCGTGCCAGGGAAAACCAATAGTACAATCGAAAGATCAAATGTTGTTATTCGTATACCTTATCAGAAGCTCCGAGAAGCTGATCTTCGTCCTGGATTTGGTCGCTGACATCATTTACTCCTGCACCCTCACTCATACCAGTTCCACTTGCATCCTGAGTCACCTCGTTCGAGTTGTCATTTTCCTGCTCTTCCATAGTACCAAAACCTTTCGAGAACAACGAAACAAGAATGTTTGCGAGCCCATACGTCACTTTCGATACCTGAAAGCAACAGTGACGAATTTCTTAAATATTGTCAATTTAAGAAAAAATTAAACAAAATCAGGTGATATGAATGTTACGTAAAACTTACCATGCTATGTGCGACTAGATAATCCTGCAGAACTTTATCACCAAAAGCGAGTATCATATCCAACAGGGCATGCAGTTTTCTCAACTTTGTGCAAATCGAATCCGCACACGGATCTTTTTCTCCAGTATAGTTGAGAAGATCTCCCTAAGGAATAACATTAAAAATATGTTCAAATTAAGGTCAATCATTTTTCTTAAAATGGTAATTAAAGCAAGAGAACTGATAATCCATGAACTTACAGCGCACTGAATTGTTCTGGCCACATCCTCGTATATCAGGTCTAACTGCAGAAGTTCGATATCTTTCTCAAACATAATCTTCCATTCCATCATCCTCATTTGTGACTCTTCAGTTGAAGCAGAATCGCAGTTTGGAGATCCGGAGTTCTGAAGTATACTGACAATGCGCTTATTTGTTTGTGAGAGGGAAGCTTCGAAATCTGATTCAAGTTCATTTATATCTTTTCCACCATTCAAACCCTCATTCTTTGACAATTTTCTTGCTTGAGAAGATGAATAGAAATCCTCAGCATTATGAGCCTGTAAAACATCCCATTATACATCGACGTGTGTTAGACTTATTATACTTTACAGAATTACTGAACGGGTAAGACATGCATCGAATAGAAGCCTTCCGTACCTTTAAAAATAGATCTTCAAAATGCCCAAGAAGGATTTTGACAGATCCGTTCCCACTGAAAACTGCAAGATCCTTCTCGAATGTGTTAATCAACTTGAAGTTATCATTCATCTGCTCTTCCATTTCTCCCGTGACACCGTAGGGATGCAGTGCGACACCACCTATAGTGATGTCTTTGCAACTTCCAAGAAGATGCTGATCCAGTTTATTCTGTCGGTACAGCAAGAAAAGTAAGATAAAATAGAATTGGAACTACCATCCTGACCGGAAGAGTATATGCTCGTAAGTACCTTAGAATTCTGAAAGTCGGGAAGGACTTTCTGAATGAATACTCGGATCTTTTCTGCGTCACGTTTGACAAGAGAACATGTATCCAGGTGATTGTTTACAACTTTTTGCAGCAACAAATGTTCCTCGTAAAGTAAAGTGCAGAAACCATCAAAGAGTTGCTGCAAATCAACAGAATGGTTATGAGAATGGATTCG
>JAOWBI010011909.1:0-10746 GCA_028566235.1 Salvia elegans | reverse complement strand
GTTTTATATTGATTTAACTTCCTATTTTAGAGTTAGTAGGACTCCAATAAATAGCTTGGGTTTTTTTTATTAGTTTGTGTATTCTATATAACCATTTGGGATTTTTTTAAAATGTCAACACAATAACAACTTTCTTTGTGTTGACATTTAAATACAAATATACAAATGTCAACACAAAGACATACCCCCTTAGTCCATGATTAAATATATCATATTTGACTGGCACGGGTTTTAAGAAATAGTTGACTGATAAAGTAAAGTGATTAGAAAAAAGTTAGTGGAATGTGAGACTACTTTTATATACTCCCTCCGTCCCACTTAAGATGACACGTTTTCCTTTTTGACACATTTCCTTTTTAGAAAACTTTCTCTCTCCGATTAATACACCCAAACACTTTTTTCCACCTCTATTAAAATATTCATCTTTCTTTCTTTCTATATTTTAATACTTTCACCCACCTCTTCTCTCTCCAATTAGGCACATTAACAAATAACTCATAAAATCTCATGCCGGCTAAGGAATGTGTAACCTTAGTCGGGACGGAGGGAGTAGTAAAAGTGAGTGCAGTGAGTTAGTGGAATGTATGGTCCACTTACCAAATATAGTAAAAGTAAAATGGAACATTTATTGGCTGACTTACAAAAAAAAGAAAAAATGAGACATTTAATAGCAGACGGAAGGAGTAGTTGACATATTCATGTCATTGTATTCACATTTTTAATATACTAAATTGATGGGTTATCAAAGTTATCACATTAAGCTAGTTATCATTTGATTACACCCACATGCAATGATCGATATATGCTACAAAATAGTACCTACTCCGTCTCCTTATTTGGTACGGTTCAACAAAGTTGTGTCATTTCCTTATTTGACAAAAAATAAAATATCTAATCACTCTTACTTTATTCCATCACCTAGTTTCTCTCTTATCTATCCTACTTTTTCCCTTTATCTTATTTTACTTTATTCTCATTTAATCTTCAACACTATTTCTTAATTTCTGTGTCCAAAACTTTCGATTTAATTTAGTTATAATCTAGAGTCCTAAAGGATTTGTTTATTGATCCAATGGATCAGATTTGGTCTTTGGCGATGCACTATAAGGGTCGTGTCGTATGCCTATAATGCATTTAGTTAATTTGTGTTGTATTATTAAGTCATTACACTTAGTTTAGTTTGTGTTTTTATTATAGTATTACACACTTCATTAACAAATTATATCTAGTTCATTAAGAAGACATACGCTTGCGCAATAAGAGTTTATCTTTTCATTTGTTTTCAGTTATTTTATTTTAGTCAGATTTTATCCCCTTAAAGAATTGAATTTATTTGCAATTGTTTTCAATAATATTAAAAGTTGAGTTTAGATCTAATTTTATCCTCTAAAGGGATTGTTTTATCATTTCATTTCCAATTAATAATAGGATATTTTGTTGCCTATATAAAGGCTTCATTGCTAGTTTGAATAGTACTAATATAGATATTTGTTCCACTTGATCTAGTTTTATCCATGATCTTAGAATATTACTAGTATTGTGATACGGTTACCCCCGACACACCAACGGTGATCAACGAGACAGTGACAACGAGGAGACACAACTAGCTGTAGCGGATGAGCCGCAAGAGAAAGAGGTAGACAAGGAGCGGCAGGAGCTGGAAGAACCGAGAGAGAAGACGGCGATGGAAGCGCGGGTCTTGAGGCCCCCCGAGCAGCTCAAGCCGCCAGAGAAATACCAGAATTATGTCGCCAAATAGGGCGCATATTATTTTATTTATTTTGCTTTTGTTCGTTAGTTTTGAGACTTTATTAATTCCTTTAAATTATTGTTGAGTCGAGCATATTATAAGCTCGTTTTCTTTGTTGGTTCTTTCCCGAATTGATTAGGTTTAGTCGAACCAACCCTAGGTCCTAGATTTATATAAATAGGGCAAAATTCATCAATAATAGATATAAGATATTTTACGCCCAAAACATATCGTGTTCCTCACATTTTTTTCCTCAACGCCGCTGCCCGACGGGAAACCCCGCGCACAACCGCTGAGGGAGTTATCACCGCCGACCCTCACGGGCGTCGGTTTGTTGGTTTGGTTCGATTATCTTTCTGAATTTATCAATAAGGGGATTAAGCCCTTAACAGCCGGTGCTTTCACTTCGAATTCATGGCTCAGAACAATACAACAATCGCTACATGGAGTGCATCTGAGGGTACTACCGTTCCAAAGTTGGTCATTGGGTCATCGCGCCGCAACCCTAGTGGTCGTTGTGACACGGGTGGCCCGCCGCGGCCGCCGCCGGATGATCCAGCGACCGACCCCCTCACGCTAGGGTTTGATCGTATTATGGCGAGATTTGATAAATTGGAGTCACGAATGGATGTGTCGGACAGAAGGGTTGATCGTCTACACTTTGTCATTAATGCTTTTTGATCCCCCTGCATCAGTATGGATCTTTAATTATCGCTCTAATAATTTTTTCGTCACTTGGGATGATTTTGTGGAGGATGTCCGCAATTCGATTCGAAGAGTTTCAAAAATTTTATTGGCCCTCTATCTAAGTTGGTGCAAACAGGTTCTGTGGCAGAGTATCAGGAGATGTTTGAAAGGTATCTCAATCGGGTCGAGGGTGCTTGTCTTTCCGAAGCCAGCTTGATCCCTATATTTATCGAGGGGCTAAAACAGCCTATCTAGGAAAAGGTCGAGCTACAGGACCCGACTTCGCTAGACGCTACTATTGCCCTTGCTTTGAGATTGGCAGCTACACAGGAGGAGAACTCTCGCCAATCTCAGTCGTTTACTCGGAGCCACTGGAATGGCAGGGACATCCGCCCCACTCCCAGTTCGAACTCCGGCCAGCCTGCAGGGATGAGCCCACTGCCCGCTGTACATTCAGCTTCAGGTCAGCCCCGGTGCGATTCAGAGAGGGCCCAGCATTTCCAACCGATCCGTGTATCCAATGCAGATAAGTCAGAACGCTCTCGCCTAGGGTTATGTTGGCATTGCCCCTATAAGTGGACCCCAGGCCATGTGTGCAAACATAAGTTACTTTCCTATGTGGGTGGAGATGAAAGTGAGGACGGTGACGAGTGTACCGTACTGGAGGACAAGAGGGATGTGGTGATTAATGATGATTTATCCCACCTCCAATCATTAGATGGGAGTAATCGTTCTCGCCCGTTTAATGTGCTGGGATCGATTGGGTCTACGGCGGTTAGTGTTTTAATCGACACGGGAAGCACTCTCGATTTCTTACACCCAAGGGTAGCCGAACAACTACAGTTGGTTCTGACTCCAATTCGGCCCTTCCGAGTACTTGTTGGTAATGGAGCATCTCTTCTATGCTCCCTCGTCTCTCGTCTCACCAAGCTGGCTATTCGAGGACAGAATTTTTGGTGGATCTCCACATCTTGGAGGTGCATGGCCCGGACATTGTACTGGGTATGGCGTGGCTCAAATCATTGGGGAAGATTTCTGCTGACTTTGTTAACAAACTTTGGAGTTCACGTTGAATAATCAGCCTGTCTTCATTCGTGGCGTGCAATCATTGTCGCGACAGATCTCTTTTTAGTCCTTGGCGGTTTTGACTGCCTACTCCCCCTACCCATGAGTTCTATGAAATTATTAATGTCGACGCCGAGTCGGGTCGGCCCTGGGACCCGCGGCCTGAGGAGTTTTTGCTGGATACTCCTGCTCCGGTCCTACAGGTTCTTCAACAATTTCGCCTGGTTTTCAGCTTACCATAGGGCATGCCTCCTCAACGTGAGTTTGATCACCGAATTCATCTCCTGCCTAACTCGAAACCACTAAATGTTCGCCCTTACCGCTATCCATATTTCCAAAAGAATGAGATATAGAGATAGGTTCGCGAGATGCTTGATCACGGTATTATACGGCGCAGTCAGAGTCCCTTTTCTTCCCCTGTTTTGTTGATTCGGAAGAAGGATGTTTCTTTCCGATTCTGTATTGACTACCGCGCATTAAATTTGGCTACTATTCCGGATCATTTACCCATTCCGACGGCAGTTGAATTGTTTGATGTGTTAGGTTCTGCAAAGTTTTTCACCATGCTTGACCTCCGCTTGAGGTACCATCAGATCCGCATGCAAGCTGATGACGTTTTCAAAAACGGCGTTTAGGACACACGATGGGCATTTTGAGTTCCTAGTAATGGCAAAGGGCTGACGAAAGCCCCGTCCACTTTTCATTCAGCCACGAACAATACATTCCAGCCTCTATTACGGAAATGTGTGATCGTCTTCTTCGACGATATCCTGGTGTACAGCCCGACACTGGACTTGCACTGTTCCCATCTTGCCGAGGTGTTGACGGTGGTGCAGGCAAATTGTTATTTTGTAAAGATGTCTAAATGTTCTTTTTGCGGGGCCAGTGTGGATTATTTGGGACACATCATTACCGAGGGCCTTCTGAAAGCCAACCCTGCGAAGATTGAGGCCATGACTGCCTAACCGACTCCCACAACGGTAAAACAACTCTGTGGTTTTCTTGGTTTGACAGGATACTGCCGCCGCTTGTAGCGACGTATGCAATGTTAGTAGCCCCCTTGACCGACCTATTGAAGAAAGAAGCTTTTGTTCGGTTAGCAGAGGTAGAGGCAGCGTTCAATAGCCTCAAGATAGTAATGACGTCAGCCCCGGTTCTCCGTCTCCCGAATTTTGACCGGCATTTTTGCATGGAAACAGATGCTTCTGATGTAGGCATTCTGATGTTATAGGACGACCACCATATCGCTTTTTTCAGACCTAAGCGAAGGGTGGCCTCAACGTATCACAAAGAACTTTACGCCATCGTGGAAGCTGTTCAGAAAAATGGCGCCATTACCTTTTGGGGAGGGAATTTGTGATCCGCAGTGATCAAAAGAGCCTGAAGGAATTGTTGCAACAGGTGGTTCAAACTCCGGATCAACATTTGTATGTGAGAAAGTTAATGGGCTACAAGTTCAGGATTTAATATAAGAAAGGAGCAGCTAACAAGGCAACGGATGCCCTCTCTCGTCGGGGAGGAAACCTCTGGGGCATAATCAGTCGGCCTGAATTCTCCGTCCAACCCACAGCCGGCGGAGACCGCGACTGCTGGAGGCCGACGCTGCCAGCGTTGATGCGGCTTTGCTCGCAGCCATTGCTCATCCAGTCCCAAAGCTGCTCGAGACCAGATCCTTCCCAGATCTCTCGGTCTTGGTGGAGAAAATCAGGGCGGGGTCAGCCCCTCCTCATTAGTGGTAGACGGGCTGATCTATTTTAATCACCGCATCTTACTCAACCCGCAATCTGCGATGAAACGGTTGTAGCTTGAGGAGCATCATTGTACCCCATCAGCAGGTCACCCGGGGCAGGAGAGGACTTTCCGTCGATTGGCAGAGGGATTTTATTGGCCAAACATGCGGAAGGATGTGAAGTTGTTTGTCGAGGCCTGCATCGTGTGCCAAACTACAAAATACTCGACCCAGAAGCCTGTAGGATTACTGCAGCCATTGCCTGTGCCATCACAAGTGTGGGACGATGTGTCCATGGACTTTATTACAGGCTTGCCGCCATCAAAGGGCTACATAACAATCATGGTAGTGGTGGATCGCCTCTCTAAATATGCCCATTTTGCTCCGCTTCCCGTGCGATTCGATGCCTTACGCATCACACATTTGTTTGTGAATACGGTGGTTCGTTATCACGGGTTCCCAAAGACGTTGGTGTCTGACAGAGATTCGGTGTTCCTAAACGCCATTTGGGAGGAAATCCTACGACTTAGTGGCACAAAATTGAATTCCTCCACAGCCTATCACCCACAATCAGACGGTCAGACGGAGGTGCGGAATAGGGGCCCCGAACAATACCTCTGCACTTTCACGGCAAATCGGCCTTCGAAGTGGTCAAATTTTTTGCCATGGGTTGAGTTAGCTTTAAATTCCTTTCATCACGCGGCACTGGGGACGTCTCCGTTTCGGGCCCTCTACGGGCAGGAGCCCCTTTCTTTGGTCGCGCCTCCACCGTCGGCGGCGACCCCACCAAACGTGGCAAAACTGATCCACCAGCGAGGTGACTTGTTGATTGAGTTGAGAAGAAACTTGGAACATGCTCAGCAACGTATGAAGGATTTGGCGAATCGTCATCGTCGCCATGTGGAGTTTGAGGTGGGAGATTTAGTTTGGCTCAAGTTGCAGCCATATAGGCAACACTCGGTGGCCAAACCGTTGTCGGCCAATTAGTCTCAATGTTTTTACGGGCCGTTTGAGGTTATGAAGAGGATAGGCCCTGTGGCGTATAAACTACGGTTACCGGAGGGTAGTCGGATCCACAATGTATTTTACGTCAGCCTCTTGCGGGAGTATGTAGCAGGAGACGGTCCGGACGTCGCGCTGCCACGTGATTTTTGTAATGGGCAGCCGATTGTCAAGCCGGTGCGGATCGTAGATACGCAGATTTTGTGGCACAAAGGCAAGCCGGTACGCACTCCTTGGTCCATTGGTCGGATGGCTCCGATTCATTGTCCTAGGAGCCTTTGGAGGAGATACGACAGTGATTTCCTGATGCTCTCCTTGAGGACAAGGAGGTGTTTAACGGAGGGGGAGTTAATACGGTTACCCCCGACACACCAATGGTGATCAACGAGACAGGGACAACGGAGGAGACGCATTTGGCTGTAGCGGATGAGCCACAGGAGAAAGGGGTGGAGGAGGAGCGGCAGGTGCTGGAAGAACCAAGAGGGAAGACCGCGATGGAAGCGCGGGTCCTGAGGCCCCGCGAGCAGCTCAAGCCGCCAGAGAAATACCAGAATTATGTCGCCAAATAGGGCGCGTATTATTTTATTTATTTTGCTTTTGTTCTTTAGTTTTGAGACTTTATTAATTCTTTTAAATTATTGTTGAGTCGAGCCTATTATAAGCGCCGTTCAGGCTTTCTTTGTTGGTTCTTTCTCGAATTGATTAGATTAAGTCGAAGCAACCCTAGGGTCCCAGATTTATATAAATAGGATAAAATTCATCAATAAAAGATATCACCGCCGCTGAGAGAGTTATCACCGCCGACCCTCACGGGTGCCGGTTTGTTGGTTTGGTTTAATTATTTTTCTGAAGTTATTGTTAAGGGGATTAAGCCCTTAACATATTGTTTAGTCTATTTTTATTATGTGGAATAGTTTAATCATGTCTTTTAGATTGTTAGGATTATGTATGATTTAATTTTTTATTTATTTATTTCCATAGGGTCCATAAGGTTTTGATCTATGTAATACTAATATTCTCGCATATTATAAATATTTGTGGAGTATTTTATTATAATTAAAAAGAGTGAAGAATTAAATGATTTTATCATTCTCACTAACAACCGCTCCTCTATGCTGTCCCTTAAAATCAGGCACTGCTATCTATTCTAATTATTTCTATGATACATATTAATTATAAATTAATACGTATCAAGTACTTTGGGAGAATTTAATAAACGGGATCTAGAAACTTAATTTTTCTATAGCGGTTGGTTTAGTTTCCCTCTTATGTTCGGCCATTCTCAAGAGCGATTTGACATTATATGTTTTATGTGCGACAAAGGAAGGATATATTGACAAATTGTGTAGGAACAAATTGGTACATTTATTAAACTAGACACCTTCCGTCCACGAAAAATAGTCTTATTTTTTTATTTTGGGATATCTACAAAAAATAGTCTCATTTTGAAAAATAGAAAGTTTCTCTCTCATACATTACTCAGCGTTTCTCCTTTTTTCCATACTTTACCTATTTTTCTGCATATATCTCTTACTTTACCAACTTTTTCATCCCTCTCTCTTACCCTACTACTTTCTCATTAAAATCTTTGTTGTCCACAAATGAGACTATTTATTGTGGATGGATGGAGTATTAAGTTTATTATCTAGTTTGGTTTCCATGGCTTGCGAAATCATATTAATTTCTCTTTACACCTAAGCTTAAGCATGTAGAATCAATTCGTATAAAAGTAATAAAGGCAAGCATACCTTCGTTTGGAAAACCATACAAAGAGGAACCAAAGCGCATTTCTGGCAGGAAGTTGTCGAGAACTATGAAATATGGTATTCCTTGCAGATGTTGGCGAAGCGTCTGTTGGAGACTCCGATTGTCCATTTCCTCCACCAACAACAAATCTCCATCAAGTTCCACCAACTGTTGCATCAGTTCCATAAACACCTCGTGTATACTTGTGTCACTCGAAATGCTTACCCATGCACGACGTTTGAATTTTTCAATGATGGACGCATGGTCGTATATTTGTCTAGCAAGAACTGTCTTTCCCAGACCAGCCATGCCTTTAATAGACGAAATCAGGAGGCCCGACTTCTCGTTAAGAATCACTTTATCAATAAGTTGTTTCACGTCTTTCTCCAACCCCACAACAACACCTTTTTCTCCAACACTTTGTGGTCTAGTCGGCCCCTCACCAACTCCAAATTCCATCATGCGCTTTTTTATCATCCTCAGACCATCTAGGATCATCTCGCCAATGTGGTTATCCTCGTCTCTGGCGAGGTCCACTGAAATTTGAGCCATCTCGGCAAAGTCAGCTAGCAAATAATTTAGCCTGCTCTTCTCTGACGATTTCTTGAGAGACAAGAAATCCAACATCATTCTCAGCTCATTTATTATCTCTTCTAGCATCTGGTCTTCACCGACGCCAAAAATGACATCGTCCCATTGGGTAGTCTTCAGGACATTCTCTAGTTCCTGGATCGCCCCTAAGATGACGGCCTCAGACATTTCTGGACAAACTGCATGTACAAAAATTGACAACTTTGCATGTAAATAAATAAACGAATTAAGAATTAGCATATTTTGTACATGAGGTAGATTCTTAGAAAGTGACAATACTTCAAAATCTCCACTTTGCTAAAACAAAAGTTGATTTATAGGTGATATTATATACTCCAATAGAGTGTGGAGTAATAGGAAACGATAATTGAAAAACAACCGGTGAATCTATATTGATAGAGAAGAGATTGTGGAATAATAAACATATGTGTTGTAAAGATTAAAAATTGTGCCTTTAGAAAAAAAAAATAGCCACTAAAATTATTTGGTAAGGAGGAGTTTACTTTGAGCGAGAAAATGCTAATAAAAATAATCCATTGATTTAGTTTGATGATTAATTAATTTTGAATTTATTTGATCATCTTGTCCTTAATATTCATTCCTATATTACATTAAAATAATATGTCACTCAAAATAAACGGTCTTCAAAGAAGAAAAAAAAAAGTACTCCCCTTATCTTACCAAAGATAGACTCCCTATCTTTTTTGTTTATCTCAACTAAGAATACCAATTACTGAAAAAGATAGTCTTGTACATATTGTGGAAGTCTGGTAATGAAGTCCATACTTATGTGTACACTGTCCGGCCCAAGGAAGATGACCATTTCCTTAGACATCACGTGATTTTATGAAGTAGTATTATTTTGTTGGTAAAGTTGGGAGAGAATAATGTACAAACGAATATGTTTGTATTTATACTAGTTCAAAATTGGTCTCATACATTTTTCCAAAAAAAAACTATTGGGTTCCACTCATTAAATTTGACAATTTTTGCGCCCAAACATTATTTTTTGGTCAATGTTTAACGGTTCCATCTAAACTTCTCGGTCAACTGAGTTTCTGGTCTTCATTTTTACCATGGCCAGAACTAGCACTCAACTACTTCAATCACGAAGGGTTGGGTACATCACCCTTCAAGGCCTTACACGGATGTGAGTTGTCGGCATCACCACGCCCGTCGCTCCTTCTGACTAAATTCATTCGCTACGCTAGATCATCGAATCATTATGCAACACGGATGTTATAGCCGTCCTATCGAAGAAATTATTTGAAGATAGAACCGGAGAGATGAGAGTTGGCATGATTTTACAGAGGAATGAAAGAAATCAGTTTAAGAAACTGTAAAAGAGAGAATGATAAATATTTTATTTAATTCATTACTCTTAATAATAATCAAAGGCTCCACACATATTAATACTCCCTCCGTCCCACAAAAGGTGTCACACATGTACGACGACACGGGATTTTAGGAGGTTTTGTTTTGTGTGTTAGGTGGAAAGAGAAAATATAATAATTATGTTATTGTAAGAGAGAATTTTCTAAAAATGAAAATGTGACATCTTTAGTGGGACAAATTAAAAAGGAAAGTGAGACGTCTTTTATGGGACGGAGGGAGTAATATTTTTGGCACAAAAATATATCTCCTGTAAATTAGGAAAACAAATCAAAACCCTAGTTCTGCTTAGTTCTCGTTCATGTCTCGTCGGCCTCCCTTGCCACGGGTTTGATGCAATAGGGAATTGATCCTAACAAGCCCTTGTCGAGCAGTCAACACAACGGCATACGGTGCAATGCAAGATCCATCTTATTGTAGGTCTTAAAGACGGTAATCGAGAGAGAGATAGAAAGATTGGATAGGCATATTGTTGTAGAAAGTAAAGAGATTGTATTTGTTGATGTGTATGTTTCTTATATTTGATCTGCTAATTTCCTTAGTATTTATAGGGAAATTAGAACCTTGTAAATTACACCAATAAATGAGTATTGGAAACATACTACACTAGGAACTCTACATTTATTCAATACTCTAGGAACTCTCATATAATCAATGTGGGCGGCCATCTTCCTATTTCTAACACTTCCCCTCAAGTTGAGCAACTTTATCGCCGATACTCAACTTGCCAAGAAATTCTTTGAAGACTTTCAGACACAATGCCTTGGTTAATATGTCTGTGAGT
>JAOWBI010011777.1:0-10757 GCA_028566235.1 Salvia elegans | reverse complement strand
CTACTCTCTCCGTCCATGATTAAAATGTCACATACCTGATCGGCGCAGATTTTAATAAATTGCTTGACTTTATAAAGTAAAGTAAGTAGAAAAGGTTAGAGGAATGTAGTGCCTACTTATAAAATGTGAGTTAGTGGAATATAAAGTCTACTTATCAAATATAGTAAAAGTGAAATAGGACATTTATTGCTGCACGGACAAAAAAGAAAAAAGAGTCATTTAATGACGAATGAAGGAAGTAATAAATAATAAAATTAGAAAAAAATTAAGTAAGAGAGAGAACAATATACTCTCTCGTCCTATTCAAGATGTCCACATTTCCTTTTTAATTTGTCTCATTGAAGATGTTCACTTTCTATCTTGAGTGAGACAATGGAGTAGTAAATAGCCGATATAATTATCTCACTTACTTTAATCTTCTCCATTTAAACTATTACTATTCTTTCTTTAAAACGAGTGGAAAAGATAAATAATTCAACTATTTTGAGACAGAGGGAACATATTTTTTAATATAAAATTGATAAAGTGTAAAATTGAGAAAAATTTGGTTCAGTGTTATGTTAGTTAAAGTTCTATAAATACTAGAAATAGAAAAAAGAAATTATAGAAAAAGAATAAAAAATGATAGTATATCGTATTGGTAAAAATGGAATAAAAATAATTTTGGTGTATCGTAAGCGTATGTCTAATATACTAGTACTATAATTTTTGACATAAACAATTATGAGTATACGGAATAATAGAAATATTAGTGTAAAATTGTTCTGGAAGACGACGAAAGAAATGAAGAGATATTCTTATACTCCAAACTTTACCACTACTTCCATACCAAGTTCATCCAATGAAATTTATAAAAATTAAAATATCTGTGTAAATAAAAACTATAGGAGTAGTATATTTAATCTTAAAATTCCCTCAACGGACTAAATTATGCAGAATTTTATAATATTTTAGTTAGATAGCATAATTATTACCTCACCACACTCTCCCTCTCACTCTAGTTCCGTTTCTCAACCTTTTCAGATCCGAGCTGTCACACTCCCCACCACCACCGTCGCCCCACCGCCGGCAGCAGCAGCAGCCGCCTCTTCATTCCACTCACTCCCCACTATAACTCATTCTAAAAATATAATACTCCTACTGCTAAAGTATATATTCGCCCATTTCTTCTCTGTTTGTTAGTATATCTCACATAAAAACAATGGAATCACACAAATTCTAACCTTTCTTACATTTCTCCTATATCTGTTTCACCTAATCGTTTTATAATAAGCACAGCATATTTCCATGGATCTCCCTTTTTCTTGCTCTGCCTTCCTCTTCAGCTGCTTCATTTCTCTCATCATCTTCTCTACAGGTATAAACTCTGCTCAACTCAAAATATCCCATTTCTGCTCCAAAGATTCACCTTTTTTTTCACATGGCTTCTGTTTTAATGCCTTCGGCTTTCCCATTTTCTCCGTTTCTGTTGCAATGTGTGTGAACTATCACTTGAAAATCTCTCTCTAAGATTAACCCAAAAAAAAAAAAGAAGACATTTTTGCTCCAAAGATTCAATTTTTATACCAGGGCTTCCCCATTTTCTCAGTTTTGGTAGCAATGTATGATCTTTCACACAAAATATACTAATTTTTGGGTCTTGTTTTGTACAGTTGCGTTTGGAGCAACGTTCACATTCGTGAACAAATGCGAGTACACCGTATGGCCCGGTGTACTCGCAAATGCGGGCAGCCCTAGGCTCGACAGCACCGGATTCGAGCTCCCACAAGACTCAACCCGCTCCTTCACCGCCCCGACCGGCTGGTCCGGCCGATTCTGGGGCCGAACCGGCTGCACATTCCCCTCCTCCGGCCCGGGTTCCTGCCGAACCGGCGACTGCGGCTCGGGCCAAACCGAGTGCAACGGATCCGGGGCAGCCCCGCCCGCCACGCTCGCCGAGTTCACCCTCGGCGGCGGCCTGGACTTCTACGACGTTAGCCTGGTGGACGGCTACAACCTTCCGATGATCGTGGAGGCGAGCGGCGGGTCGGGGATGTGCGCTTCAACCGGGTGCGTGACGGATCTGAACCGGGTCTGCCCCGCGGAGCTCCGGGTCAAGGGCGGCGAGGCGTGCACGAGCGCGTGCGAGGCCTTCGGCAGCCCGGAGTACTGCTGCAGCGGCGCCTTCAACTCACCCGCGGCGTGCAGGCCGTCGGTCTACTCCCAGATGTTCAAGACGGTGTGCCCTAGATCTTACAGCTACGCCTATGACGACCCCACCAGCACCTTCACCTGCTCCGCCGCCGATTACACCATTACCTTTTGCCCTTCCATGCCGAGGTATAAAGTTTCTGAATTTGTTTTCATTTTATCTTTGATTTCCGTTAATTGTTTGTATGGTTAAATAGATTTTCAGCTCAATCACACTTTTTAGTTGCATTTTTACTATTTTAGTCTCAATTATAAATGAATTATTAGGAAGAAAGTTTGTGTATCTAGGAAAATTTTGTTTACTGCTAGATATAAAAATGCAGTCTTGGATCTTCTTTCAGCAGTGATGGCACCTAACTATAGTCTATTTAGGCAGTTGGATTATTAAATAATCTAGCAGATATTTTAATTTTAATTATAATTATAATTTTTGTGACAATTATTGCAGTCAGAAATCATCAAAAGAGCCAACGCCAACAGCGACAAGTACAGGGTCAGGAGCAACTACTATTACAGACGCGTCGCAATCAGGGTCAGACCCGAACATGGGCGGGTCCAGTTTCGGAGTAACCGGGTCGGTGTCGGACTCCGGTTCGGTGCCCGGGTCAGGGTCTCAAGAAATGATGGGTGATGGATCTTGGCTGGCTGGTTTGGCCATGGGGAATTCAGCTAGGGTTTCTTGCGGCACCCATTTTCTTTATCTCAATTTTTTGTTTTTAGGGTTTGCAACTCTCTCTCTCTAGAATACTGGGCTCTCCCACATTAATCTAGGAATGAAGTTTTGGCTTTTGTTAGGTGGGAATCCCAGCTTTTTATTTATTTTAGCTCTAATTTCTTTGGGGTTTGGTCTTTTTCTTCTTGAATTGTGTATATTTAATGTTGTGTAGTAGTGGTTTTTGTATTTCATATGTTTCCTAGTGAAGTGCGTTGGGTTTTTATTCCTATTCTAAATATCTTGGCGTGGCCAATTATAATATCACTATGCACAAACACAAAAGTATTAGTGTGAATGTGTGGAAAATGTGTCCGAGCAAAGTTGGTCCCTTTGCCGCAATCACAAGCATAGCTTCTACGTTATGTCTGCTGTAGTAGATTATATAATGAACAATATTTCAACAATGTTACTTTTTCCTTTTCTTTATTATAACACTAAATTTACAATTGAATGTTCTGATGTTTAGTTTCGTGGCCGCGGCTGAGAGACAGCGTCGTGTGCGCGGTTCTATTGCCGTAGCTGACAGCAATGTGGTATTGGCCGTGAAAGCCGACAAAGCCGAAAGCGCCATGGTCGTCGCTCTTGCCCTTGATCGCACTGGTCCGCCATTCCTTCAGGAGGGCATCAACGACGTCTCCGGCCGGGAGGTTCTTGAGAGTGTTATCTGTTAAGCACATTTGGTAGCATCCCTTGGGGTGCAATGCAGACCACAAAATGATTCCATTGACAGAAGGATGTGAGAAACCTTCCCTCAAAACAACCTCTAAATATTTGGCCTGAAATGAGTCTAGAAAAGTTAGTTATGTATGACAAATAGGGCTGACAATTTTTGACATGAACACCCAAAAAAAAACCTAATTTGAATGTTTAGAAATCAACAAACCTGCATTTCTTGATCGAATTTCTTGCTGATGTCCACCTCCGTGAGCCAGATAGGGAGATCGAGGAGGGCTAGTTTGTCGAGCACAGCACGGATCAGGGCCGGATTTGGAGCGGAGAAGTGCCCTTCGAGTCCGATTCCGTCCATCATCACCCCGGCTGCTCCGAATTCTTGAAGCCTCGAGACGTAATGATCGACCGTCGATTTCGTGTCATCGCAGGTCTCAAGGACGTTGAAGTCGTTCATGAAGAGGCGAGCAAGGGGGTCTGATCCCTGAACCGTCAGGAAGAAGTCTAGGCTTGCGTTGGAGCCGAGCCTCTGCTCGTAGAAGTCCCAGTGGAGCATCTCGTTGTTGACGTCCCAGTGTACAAACTCGTTCTTGTAGTTGGAGACAAGGCTCTGTATCCGCGAGCTGACCGCAGATTTCAACTCGGGTGTTGGTAGGTTTCGAACCCATGAAGGCGTGTATTTCGGGTCCTCCCAGAAGATGTTATGCCCTCTCACCGTGATCTGGCTTCCGCGTGCAAATTCAAGCATTTGGTTTGGGATCGTGTAGTTCACCTCTCCTTGTCGAGGCTCCGTTGCTGCCCATTTCAGCTCGTTTTCGAACACAGCAGCGTTGAATCGTTCCACAAACCAATTCTGCAACCAGAAAGGAGTCTTATGTACGTCAGTCTCAATATCACGATCCAAAAACCAGCAAACACCGTCGAATATCGACCAATCTAACCAATGTTGACCATTCAGACCATCTTACACAAGTACGAGAAAATGTGATGTTAATAAACACACTCACCTGATATGGCAAATTCCCAAGGATGGTCTCTGCAATGGCGGATCCGAATGGGAAATCTCGAGAAATTTGCTCTACAACGACGCTGGCACCCTTCAGCCTCTTTCCATCGACATCCGATACATGCAGTATGGCAGCGCGTTTTCTTTCCTGCATCCATATAGATATTGTCATGTTGAAAGTTCGAATGACGTTTTTTAGGTCAAAGAATGTAGAGAAACATACCGTGGTTATCTTTTTTTGCTGGTTTGCATTCCACTCCTGATAAGTAAATGGCTGAAGAGAAGCACTGGAAACTGATACATTCATTTGGAAATCATCTGAATTCTGAAAATTTGTATATCAACAGAAGGTTAAAGCTTACAGAGTCTAAATTTGAATGACAATAATCTCCACAACGCTTAGGACCTGAAAGTAGATAAACGCGTAGTTTGAAGGTGAGTCGAGGCTGAATCCGCCTTTGAGAAACGACCAGCATGCGCTCCTCGCGATAACAGTTCCCACGCAAGCAAAAGTGATGTTATCAGTCGTTAGGGTCGCCTTTATCGTGGCCGAACCTGCACCAGGAATCTTAACCCAACCTGTTTGATCACACCATGATTTAAAAATCACAATTTGATGGATACAGAAGCTGAGATAGGGTGAACTCAACTGGAGAAGGCATAGATCGTATCACCGGTGAGATTGGTCAAAGTGAAAGCAGGGGAATTCATCGCGATTTTGAAGTCGCGGCGCCCCCTCGTTCCAACAGTCTGATTCTTGATGACTCCACCGTTGTAGAGTGGACTATCAGGTGCTGATTTGCACTGGTATACATGAAAGAAAACAAGCATATACAGCATGTTAACGATGATCAGATCATAAAACCATTTTTTTTTTGTATTTTGAAGTGGTGGATTCGAGTTTACCTCAATACTTGCAGAATAATCATAGGAAGGGCCTTCCTCTGAGAAACTAGTAGCCTTGGCAGTAGCAGTAGCTCCAAGAAGGAGAAAGAAACCCGATAACAAAACGAATAATAAACTTTCCATGCTCTCAACCTTAAATTTTGACAGCACCAAAGTGGTTTCGAGTGAACAAACTTAAAAATCGATTCTGGTGAACCCTTTACACGAGAACGGAGATGGTAAATATGGAGAAAATGAGATGCCTAACAAGGTGATAAATAAGTGTTCTTGTGATCAAGAACAAACCTTAAAAAGTATAAAGACGAGAATTCATTATTGATTTATTAGCTACATGATGTTGCCAAGTATTTTGGAATTTATAGGGATCTGTAACTTGAAAATTTGCTTAAATTGTCTGTTGCTGTTTTTGGAGGGTCTAAACTAATAGGACTAGAAAATATATAACTTAAATGAGGGATTGAAGCAATTATTTATTCACATGTTGTCTAACATCTTGTGTAAACTATTCTTTGAAGCTAGTCGATCCACTGCTCCGTGGTACGCCTTCTGCTGTACGATGTAAAAGGTTCGCTACTAAGTCATGTCTAGAAACAAGCTAGTCCTTAAGACTAAGCATACATCTAGTGATAGTTACTACTAGTATTGTGCAATCAGGGAATATAAGTGGACACAATAGATATTGAATGAATCTTGATGCATACATACACATTACCATAATAAGGTTACCATTTGGAAGTAAAGAGTCTTGACATTAGCTCAAAAAGCTTTGGAAAAAACATAACATGCTTAGTTGAGAGGGTAGAGCTAATTTACAAGACTCACTTCCATTCCATGTTAGTCATTGATTGGCAACGAGACGCCATTTTAAACGTGCGTTGATCCAACTCTAGTCAACGCGAGCTAGAAGTTGTGCTGCAAGTACAAGTGTTCTTGAGGCGAGGCCGGGCCAATCTCCTCCACCAGACTCCTCAACGCGTCCCCAACTGTGGTCCCATTCCCTGTGTTCCTCACCTCAATATTCTTATTAGCAGCTTCAAGATCAGACTCGGAGACGGATGACTTCCTTCTCTGCGAGGAAGCCACGCTAGGGAAGGTGATCCAAGATGGAGCCCTAAACTCGATCCTCTGATCCTCAGTGTCTGCCCCATCCGTCTCTGAGGTGGACCGGTTCCCCGACCTCTGAGACGACTTCTTATGCATCCTACTACTCCCCAACACCACTTCAGTCGGGAGTATAGGCTGCTCGCTACATGGGCTGCCCATCAGCTGTGCAAGTGCACGCTCCAAAGCCGTTGTTACCTTGTCCATAGACGGCCTCTCCTTCCCTCTCATCCTCACACATTTACTAGCAATGTTGGCAATCCGTTTCAGGGCTTCAAGATCGGATGGAGGCTTCAATAATGGATCAAGAACGGCCTCGACAGCGTTGTTCTTGATCAAAGGGACGGCCCACTCGACTACATTCCCTTCCTCATACTGCATATCAATGGCCTTCCTCCCACTCAAGATCTCCAACAGCAAAACACCAAAGCTATACACATCCGATTTCGTTGTGAGGTAATGCAGCCTATAATACTCGGGATCAAGATATCCTAATGTCCCCGCAGGCAGCTCAGCCAGTGGCGAGCTGCTGTTTGCAGGCCCGAGCAAGGAGAGGCCGAAATCAGCGACACGGGCATTGTGCTCCTCATCTATGAGGATGTTTGAAGACTTTATATCACGATGAATCACCGGAGGGCAAGCATAGCCGTGCAGATACTCAATCCCTCGAGCTGCTTGGACAGCAATCGTCACACGCCTCACCCAATCCAATTGCTCCTTCGTCTCCTTATTCTTGCTATGAATGTGCTGATGCAATGAGCCATTAGCCATGAACTCATACACAAGAAGCCTTTCACCAGACTCCTCACAATACCCTAGCAGATTGAGCAAATGTGCGTGGTTTAGACGTGACAGCAAGTCCAGCTCCGTGTGGAACTCCTTCGAGTTCTTCTTCATATCAGAGGACAAGATCGCCCTTTTCACTGCAACAACGGTGCCATCCTTCAACACCCCTTTGAACACGCACGAGAAGCTCCCCCTCCCCACGAGGGATTCGTCCTTGAACCCTTCTGTGGCCTTCTCAAGCTCCTCATAGGTGAACTTCTGAGCTCTCCTGATCTTCAACTCATCCAAATCTGGCCTAATCTTGCCACTCTCCTTCCTAAAAGAGCTGCCACTCCCACTCCCTTTTGTGGAGTCAACGGAGCATCTACAGTTCCTCAGCTTATACCTAACATACATAACAGAGGTCAAAGCCACAACACTCACTAAGAACACAGCAAAGCAAATCTCTGCAACAATAATAGGCAACTGCAAAGACCAAAGATTCTCACTCCTAATCCCACCACCACCACCACCACCAACCACCATGGAGCAGTTCTTGACACAGTCAGTCGAGCTGCAGCTCGAGCAATTATACCCACATTGCCTATCCACCTCTCCACCGCACCCAACCAACTCATACATCTCACCATCACACTCCCCACTGCAGGGGACGCAAATGTGGGAGTCTTGGGACCTGCAAGGCGCGCTGGCATTGTTGAACTCGTGGTAGCCAGGAGCACACGCCCCCACCTTGCAGACGCCGGGAGAGACAGCCAGAGGCAGAGCAGAAGGGAAGTTAGCACCCCAACAAACAGGCAGTAGAGATGTCTCAGCTATGATCCCACAAGTGAAGTAATCCCCTGCAGCTATCTCATACAGCTTCACCCCCAATGGGGGCGGCGTGCTCCTGTCCACCTCATAACCCCAGCAAACCACACTCCTATCATAACTCCTAATCCCACAAGCATGAAACTTCCCCCCAACCACAGACAGCATAGGATCGTCCGGCGCTGCATCCACATTGAGCTGCCCTGCATACATAACAGAGGAAGATGTAGAAATCTCCACCTCAAGATCCAAACTTGTACCCCAACATTCAACACTCGAATGCGCACCTTCCAAAATCCCACAAACATGAAACCCTCCAGCTGCAATCGTCCTAAACCTAGAAGCTTTTGGAACCAATCCTATCACATTGCTACTAGTCTGATCACCCCAGCAGAAAACACTCCTATTCTGAGCAAAAAGGCCACAATTGAACTCTGAGCCAGCTGAAATCAACTGGATCTGCCCATCAAAATCGTGACTTTTTGTCATGTTATAGCCCCAACAATCGACTAAAGAAGTGTTCCTCATCTTCCCAAACAAGGGCTTCCTCAATCCGCACAAATGGTGGTCTCCTGCGCTGATTTCAATGTACTCTGCATTTCTTGAAGTCTGAAGAGAAACCCCCATTGGAATGAAGGCCGTGTTCCCCCAGCAAAAGGGCTGATTTGAATCGATTAAAAGACCGCAGACGAAGCCGTTTCCGGCGGTTAGGCCGAGGAAATGTAGGTGATCCGGCGTTGCATGAATTATTGAAGGATTCGAGCCGTAGCACGTGGCAAGATGGGAGCCGTCAGATTTTAAGCCGCAGAAAACTGGCCCATTTTCTCCGTAGGATATAGCGACTGACGACATTGATCCCAAGCTCGAAACTTTGCAGCATAAGCACGAGAGAAGCAGCAAAAAGATTGCATTTTTATCAATGAAAAACATTTCTTGAACTCACCGTCTCCCTCTCTCTCTCTCTCTCTCTCTCTCTCTCCCTCTCTACCTCTATCCCTTTTTTTAGCTGTGAGCTTGATTCTTGGAGGAGGAGGAGGTGAAGGTGGCTGGAGTTGCTTCGCTGTGTGTTGTGTGTGTGATGAGAGAGAGAAAGCTGGTGAGAGCATTTAATATGAATCGGACGGTTAATTTTGATCTGATTAATGATCCGACGGTCGATATTAATCTAAAAATATTAAAGCAGATGCAGGTGCCGCTGGATGTCACGCTCACATTTAATGCTCCCTTTTTGGGTTTCATCTAAACTAGAATCGTTATTTAGGAATTTTATTTTGAATTTTATAATTAGATAGGTGTTACAAAAAATATGTATAATTGTCAGTTTCCTGGAAAAATTTAATTGTTAATACTATGTTTAAATATTTAGTGGGGCTACCTAGTGTGAATCTTAATTGTGCTAATTATTTTATTTTACTGCTGCCATTTAACTTTCAAATTATGGATCAAATAATGCCGGATTATGTGTGCATTTATTGTAGTACTTGACTAGGTGATTATAATCTTTTGAAAATAAGAATATGATAAAATTGACAAATTTTGTTATTTGTTTTATTTTGTACAGCTTCCTAGGCATGATGATGTTTTAGGATAATTATGAAATTTTATCTTTTCTCTTCTTTCTTGGCTTGGCTTGGCTTAGATCTTACTCTTTTTTTTTTTTTTTTTGTATATATTTTAGATTTTAAAATGAAAGATTTTTGTCAATTAATGATAAGAACAATATGGTCGCATTTGGCAGTGATACAGTCCTTTATGCCTTTACATTTACAAAATTACAAACCTAATCCTACCTATTTTGTTTACTGTATAATAAATGTCACAAATTGCCACTTTGTATCAATAATTAGCTTCTAAATGTGTCATTAATTTTGATTATGGTAGATTGATCTACTATATATAGTTTGTGGGCTCAGACATTCCATCTTTTATGCGTGTATGTGTTTCTTTGTTTCTTAGGGGATATATGTTTCTTTGTTTTAATTTAACATACTCATTGGACATTAGTCTTGTGTTTATTACGTTTTTAAATAGAGTAAATGCAATTGTATGGAGTGTATTATTAAGATATTATTTGAGTTGCAAATCGTACTCAAAATATGATATTGACACATGAAATCGCCTATTAATTATTTGCTGAAAAAAGATTGGTTAGTTGATCAAAACACAAAACATTTTAATATTGTATAGATGTTTGCATCTTATGAATCAAATCAAGCAATATTTACACACATTAGATACGTGTGATTATATTAATATCAATGAAAAATAATTATATTAAAATGTGAGAAAATCATATTATCAAACTTAGGGCTACTTAACCGGCCGGTTCCGGTTCTATCCGGTCCGGTTTTACCGGGTACCCGGTTGCAAATTTTCATGAATCCCAGAACTGGAATCGGATCCGGCCGGTTTCGGTTCGGAACCGACCGGGTAAGAACCGGTCAATTCCGGTTACGAACCGGATCCGATTTATAGTTTTCATTTTATCTTTTTTAAAAAAAATAAATAATTCAACATCTATAAATATAGCAATTAATACCTAAAAATTTAAACAAACACACAAAAATACAAATCAAC
>JAOWBI010011543.1:0-15658 GCA_028566235.1 Salvia elegans | reverse complement strand
GATATCCCTTAGTGTTGATTACTTAAAAATGAGATCTCAAAATTATTATTTCTAAACTAATGCGTTTAACATTGAACATGCTTCCTTAATTTTAGTAAGCAGTAGTATTATTTTGACTTGTTAAGAAGCGAGACTTTTTCATATCCCTAACTCAATCTTGACATCTTGGGTAATTACTAATTAGTGAATAGCGGCGTTGGATTGTTAAGACTAGGATTCAGCAATCATTGACTAGCGGCGTTATGATTGTTAAGCGTAATAATTTATTAAGTAAACTTTGCTCAATTGGAATTTTAATTCCAATAGAATAAATCATTATCTAGAACTAAAAATTTATTTATAAAATAAGTTAATTAAATTAATCTATTAGTTAACAGATAGTGTATTTGAATTCTTAAACACGGAAAATAATACTCCCACCGTCCCATAAAAATATGGGCGGATGAGATGTCACGGGAATTAAGATAAAATTGGTAAAGTAAGAATGATGAAGGGAATAATAGTATGATTAAGTAAGAGATAGAATGAGAATGGTAGTTAAAGTAGAGTTAGTAGATAGTGAGACCTACATTATTAAATTGATATTACTTTCCACACAATAGAAAGTGCACATATTTTTATGGGACGGAATGAGTAATAGAAGCTTGTCCAAATATTATGGAATATGAGATTGAGTTATCAATATGAAGTACAATAGGTGACACAATTCATTTGAACTAAGATTAAATTGATACTCTCTTCGTTCTATTGAAGATGATCTATTTTCCTTTTTGGTTTGTTCCAATCAAGATAATTCATTACTTAAAATAAAAACATTTTTATCTCTACTTTATGTCATATCTCTTACTTTATTCTCTCCAATTAATACTCAAAATTAAATTTAAAATCTCGTGCCGCCCAAGGAAGGGGTGGTCATCTTCCTTGGGACGGAGGGAGTACTTTATTTAATCAATATTTAGCTCGACAGGTAAGCACAATTTCAAGTATAGATGCCCAAGGTTACGACGGTTATGGTTCGAAACCACCAGTTTCGGTTTTAGAAAATCGTGAATCCAAACCGGCCTGTGGGCATATTTGCCGGTTCTGTTTCGTAAACCGCCAATTCAAGTTTGAAATTGTCGATTTTTCACCGGTATTCACGGTCCCGATTCCAGTATTGGTGGTTTTCTAGTTTTCTTTATTTTGTATTTTTATTTTTTTAAAAGTATTTCCATATGTAATTATGAAGTACTATATATAAAGTCCAACAAGAAAATGCGTAAATTAAATTGAAAGAAAGACAATGAAGGTGAAAAAAATCAATTTTATTGAATTAGAGTTGTAACAGTATTAACTGTACATGTACAAATTACAATGTATTACTACAACTTACAAGTATCAGTAATCGACGTAAATCTAAAAACATGAAAAGGGGGAAAAAAGAAATAAATTGAAAAAGGCAAGTTAAGTTGAGTTGTGTACGTATCCCCACTTTTATTGTGGAATCAATGCCCACGCAATACACCAATTCGTGTGAGTAGCACTTGAAACTTAAGCACAAATGAGAAATTGGAGACATAGAGAGAATTGTGTAAGAGAGAATTTCTTATTAATACAAGAATGAGATGAATGGAAGTGAGGATAGATGGAGGTATTTATAGATAAAAATTAGGGAGGGGGATTTTTTTTTTTTTTTTTTTTAATTTGAGTTGAAAATTTGAACTAAATTTTTTGAAAATCTTCAAGTGCCGGTTTTTTTTTATCGAAACCAGCGGATCTGAACAAAAAACCGGATGTTTCGGTCATAAACTGGCGGCCACACCTGACGCAATGTTGTTTGGCGCCGGAACCTTGAAACCGTGGGTTAACCGGCGGTTCCGTCACGGTTCTAGTTCCATTACTTTCAAACCATAATCGACACGCAGTTAAAAAACTCACGGTTAGTGTTTATTCTGGTTGTTCAGGTTTCGAACTATAACCGACGGTTCTGGTTTCACGGTTAACCCTCGGTTCAAGAAACATTGGGCATCTCTAATTTCTAGCCCCTTTGTTCTGTAACTTAGCCCGATTAACAGAATATTCCATCAAAAATATTTTTTATGAGAACGTAGAACTACACCCTAAACAATGATTAAGATGGAACACTCAAAAAATGCACAAACCCTAACATAAATAGTCGGAAATACGTACTCATATTTGAATTTTCTGTTATTAGATGAAAAGATTGTAATGCCTTCGGTACTTGAGAGTGAGGGTAAAATTGGTAGTTAAAACTTTGTTCTTAAATGCAGAATACGCTATAATGGAGCTCTACAATGTGTTTTAATGATAAGAAGCAAACATCCGTGTGCATGTGTTGCCCTGATGATAGAGTGGTTGATGTTCGAGGCAAAGGTTTCGGGTTCGAGTCCACCGTGACGTGTCCTTTAAATTTCTATTCATTTAATGATAAAAAACAAAAGATAAGAAGCAAACATCCATACATGTAAAAGAAAACATCAACTTTCTTGGCATTTCTTTCATAACAATTACTGTTCACTTGGATTTTCAAATTTCAACCATTAAATTTGCTTAGATACTACGAGCAATTTGAGTTATTTGTCTATCGGCTGCTCAAATTCAAGTTACGTATGCCCTTCTATTTTCTTCATTACTTTAATCACACTTACCACAACATCCAAACATTACTATTTAAAAGCAACGTCAATATATATTCTATATGATAAGTCGATATCTACGAACAACTTCTTCCGATGATTAATTAAATAGAAAAAGTACGAATTGTAGTAGACTTTCACAACTAGTAATTAGTATTTTATTTAACTTTTATTAGAGTGAACTCCACCAAATACCCATAACTTTTCCATTTGTTGCACTAGTTACTCCTAACAAAAAAAGAATAGCATCAGAGGGGCCTAACTGTTAGAAGGAAATCTCGAGTAATTAGGAGAATAATATGCTGTCATTATATTTACCAAGAATAGGAGATATGGAATTAACGCGTATTAGGTTTACCTTGAATAGATATTGCTAGGTCAATGTAATGGTGTACATGTGTATATGATTTTAAAAAAGAAATACAAGAAAACCGTTCCCCCAATCTTTTATTATGGCGTCAGAGCAGGAATGTTCTTGGCTCAGAAAAAATTCATCATAGCCGAATACCAATCTCGACCCTTTTCTAAGCCAAAACCAAACGAAGAAACTAGATCCTAAACACCAGAAATCATGTCAGACGACAAAGAAGATATCAAAACCGATCCAGAATCATCAACAAGCCTGAAGAATAGCAAGAATGTTGCCATAGCATTCAAGCTAAACAGGAAGAACTACCCGTTGTGGTCCAGACTATTGAAAGTCAAGATTGGAGGCCGAGGAGCCTACTCCTACATCCAAAACGACCCGCTGGAGCAGGAGAGCAGAGGATATGAAGAATGGGAGGAGAACGATTTGGTGGTCTTCTCGTGGATCGTCGATAATATCGAGAATGATATTATTGCCGACTTTGCCCACCATCAAACATCGAGGCTTTGTGGGACAGCCTCAACGTGACCTTTGAGAGCAAGGCAGATCCATACTTGATCTATGACCTGGAAGACAAGGTGATAAACATCAAACAAGGGGAACTCGATCTAGAAACATACTACCGGAGGATCCACGGGCTGTGGATCAATATCGACCGCTGCCAAAGCAGCTTGTCACCTGTTGCGATAAAGGGGTAACACAATACAGAACACATTCAAACAGCAAACGGTTGATCAAATTCCTAACCGGCCTAAATCAGGAATACGATTCGATTTTCCCATCAGTAGAGGCGACCTACGGTTGGGTGAAGACAGAGACGGCTCGACACCGGATCATGCCACGAACATCCGCCTCACCCACCGTGGAAACCCTCGGTGGAAACGCCGGCGATTCATCATTTGGGGAAATCGGGAGCAGTCTTGTCGCCCACAGCTAGCGCCCACAACAGAGGAGCGGGCCGCCGCGCCCCGCCGCTACTGGCCGACCGGGAAACAGGCCAGACAAGTCCTCACTTTGGTGCACACACTGCCGGAAACCAAAACACACGTACGAGACGTGTTTTAAGCGATTGGGGGTACCCCGATTGGTGGGAAGAGAGGTAGAAAACAAGGGGAACTCAATCTCTGGCGAAGATGGTGATGGGAGTTTTCGATGATCGGCAACCAAGGAACCAACATAACAGAAATTAGGGAGGACAAGGAGGATTGGCGGCAAATCTGAACGCCTCGTCCGGCGGCGGCAGCGTGCGGGGGACGAGGAACTTCGTCGAACGAATGGAGGCGGCGCCGACAGGAGGTAAAGGGTTTGGTTTTAAACCAAACCCTAGGAATTTTGAACTTATTCAATCTTTACCCCAGAAATATGGTGAATTAGGAAGGAGACCCCATTTTATTGAAAATGAACCCCCAGATTGTCCGAATTTATACATTGACCACAAATGTGCTAAGAAATATAACTTGTGCCCCAAACTTGAGAAAAATCGTGAATTAAGCCCCAATTATGTGTCGAAAAATTCCTTTGCACCCTTAGAAAATTTATTCGCTGGGTTTCATGTTCAAAAGGGGTAGATACAATGAAGGGATGGATTTTTGATTGTGGGGCAACGGATATTATGACCCCAGAAAAGAATGATTTTAGTAGTCCAAGTGAAGTTACTAAAACCTACATTAGAACTGCAAATGGGGAATTGATTACTGTTGTTGGTTCGGGCACTATTGAAATTTCTCCTACTCTCCGGCTTAAGAATTGCTTATATGTGCCTACTCTATCTCAGAGATTGATGTCTATAAGTCATGTCACGAAGGAGTTGAATTGTACTCTACTAATGTACCCCGATTTTTGTATCTTATAGGATATTCAGACGAAGAGGATTCTTGGGCGTGGCACTGAGAAGCAAGGACTCTACTACGTGGACGAGATAGCTCAACATGGTAGTGCGATGCTGGCTCATGGGTCCACGAAACAAGAAATTTGGCTTTGGCACCAAAGACTAGGACATCCTTCTCCTAGTTATTTTAAACTTATTTTTCCGAATTTTTCGATCCCTTGTGAATTTTCATGTGAGACTTGTGTTTTGGCCAAAAGCCACAGACAATCTTTTAAGCTTTCCAATACTCGAATGAATTCAATTTTTTCCTTAGTGCATGCTGATGTTTGCGGTCCTGCTCCAATTACTGGTGTGGGTGGTTTTAAATATTATGTGGTATTTATTGATGATTGCACTAGGATGAGTTTGATTTATTTTTTAAAACATAATTCAGAGGTCATTGATAAGTTTATCTTGTTCTTCAAAATGGTCCAAACACAATTCCACACTACTATCAAAACCCTTAGGCCAGATAACGAGAGGGAATTCGTGAATAATCCTATGGCCCAATTCTGTAAAGAAAAAAAGGCATGATTCATCAAACATCTTGTGCCTACACTCCCGAACAAAATGGGGTAGCGGAAAGGAAAAATAGGACAATCTTGGAAATAACCCGTGCCCTAATGCTTGAATCTAAAGTCACTAAACATTTTTGGCCCGAAGCTATAGCCACATCTGTCTTCCTCATGAACCGATTACCTACAAAAGTCATCAACAAAAAAACCCCGCTCGATACCCTTTCTAAACTCATCAAAATTCCCCAACATTTGAACCTTCAGCCCAAAGTCTTTGGTTGTACTGTCTATGTCCACATTCCGAAGCATGAACGAACCAAACTATCTCCCTGTGCCTCGAAGTGTGTTTTCGTCGGTTATGGGATCAACCAAAAAGGTTATCGATGTTTTGACCCCCACACCAAGAAAGTTATCACCACCATGAATTGCAACTTCTTGGAAACCGAATTCTTTTACCATACCCACCTTAGTAGTCAGGGGGAGAGTAATCCGGGTAGTTCTGATTCTGCGGACTATCTAAGTTGGGTTGTGCCATTGCCAAACTCTTCGATTGAGGACTAAACAGATCCAGTTGTCATTGCCACCGAGCAAGTCTCACTACAAGAGTCGTCTCACCCACTACCCTCGGCTCATCCTCAACCGATATCCGACGTAACTTCTGAACTAAGTCCCGATGAGATTACAGTTTCCATTAACCATGATGATACAGAAAACGAAGAGGGGGACAATACTATTGACAGTGATACCGGGAGATATGTACTTCCTCATCGGAGTACAAGAGGAGTCCCACGAAGAGATATTCTCCCTAGAGGATTGGAAAGAAATGCCGTATTGGGTGACCAACTTTGTGCAAGGAAATCTAACCAAGATGGCACGAGCATTTGAAGCCGCACTTTATGAGGAAGAGGAGATTTCACAATCAGCGGATAAGGCAATGAAACAAAAACATTGGAGAGAAGCTATGTTCACCGAAATGAGAACATTAATGAAAAACAAGACTTGGGTAAAAGGAAAGCTACCTGAAGGAGTAAGAACTATTGGGTGTAGATGGGTGTTCACGATAAAGCGAAGACCAGATGGTACGATAGAGAGATATAAGGCTCGGCTTGTGGCTAAAGGATACACTCAGACGTTCGGAGTAGACTATGCCGAGACCTTCTCGCCAGTAGCCAAGATCAACACGGTAAGGGTGCTGTTCTCTATTGCGGCCAACAAAGACTAGCCACTTCACCAATTTGATGTGACGAATGCCTTTCTACATGGTGAATTGCTGAAGCCTGTCTATATGGAACCTCCTCCTGGGTTCACTGCAGAGTTTAAAGATGGGGAAGTCTGTCAGCTAAAGAAAACATTGTACGGATTGAAACAGTCTCCAAGAGCATGGTTTGGAAGATTCACAGAAGTCTCCACCTATTTTTATAATAATTAAATTTCCACGTGTTTGTGTGTGAAACTGGACATGTCAATTTTAACTCAGAATTTCACATCACTTCATTATTCTATCTGTTTTACTTTTATCGTAATAAATTGATGTTTTTCATTTTTACACTTAATTTACAGTTTATTAAAGTTTAATTTTTAATCTTTTTGAGTGGAATGAACGTAAAGAACACCAACGTAACCAACACGTAACCAACATGATAAGATTTTTTTTCCTTAATTAAAAGATTAATTGACAAGACATTTTAAAAATTTAAATTACTAGATAAAAATGGTTATTAAGTTTGATAAATTTTAAAAGGGTATAATTTTTTTAAAAAACTCACAGTCTTTAAAATAAAGTACTCCCTCCGTCGCATAATAGATGACACACTTGGGGAATGACATGGGATTTTAGGAGATGTTGTTTTGTGCGTTAGGTGGAGAGAGAAAATAATATATTTATATTATTGTGAGAGGGAGCTTTTTCTAAAAAATGAAATGTGACATCTTTTATGGGACAAACTAAAAAGAAAAGTGTGACATCTATTATGGGACAGAGGGAGTATTAATTATAATTTATTATATTAAAATAAATTGTAATGGTTTACAAAAATAGAAGAAGAATAGAGATGACAGAATAGGAAAAAAGTTATAATTAGAATAAACTAATTGACAGAATATAAAGCTCAAGGTGTTATTTTTATTTTTGCATTGGTATTCATTCACAAATTTACTCTTTTACCTTTTTAATTAAGATTTAAAAGATGGTAGTGCTATTTTTTGTTATTAAAATTAAATATGAATTTCATAGTCAATGAAATATGAAATTTATTTAGTTTATTATTCAAGATTCATGACCATTGTTGTGCTAAAAATATTCTACCAAAATTTTTGAGTCGTTTCTTCCAATATTGATAATAATAATAGTAGTAGGAGTAGCTGTTTTGACCAACATTTAATCAATTTTGTTGACAACATAGGAGACAAAGGGTTGACAGCATTAGGGAGACACTTTAAGTCCTAGGACTTAAAGTGTCTCCCTAATGCTGTCAACCCTTTGTCTCCTATGTTGTCAACAAAATTGATTAAATGTTGGTCAAAACAGCTACTCCTACTACTATTATTATTATCAATATTGGAAGAAACGACTCAAAAATTTTGGTAGAATATTTTTAGCACAACAATGGTCATGAATCTTGAATAATAAACTAAATAAATTTCATATTTCATTGACTATGAAATTCATATTTAATTTTAATAACAAAAAATAGCACTACCATCTTTTAAATCTTAATTAAAAAGGTAAAAGAGTAAATTTGTGAATGAATACCAATGCAAAAATAAAAATAACACCTTGAGCTTTATATTCTGTCAATTAGTTTATTCTAATTATAACTTTTTTCCTATTCTGTCATCTCTATTCTTCTTCTATTTTTGTAAACCATTACAATTTATTTTAATATAATAAATTATAATTAATACTCCCTCTGTCCCATAATAGATGTCACACTTTTCTTTTTAGTTTGTCCCATAAAAGATGTCACATTTCATTTTTTAGAAAAAGCTCCCTCTCACAATAATATAAATATATTATTTTCTCTCTCCACCTAACGCACAAAACAACATCTCCTAAAATCCCATGTCATTCCCCAAGTGTGTCATCTATTATGCGACGGAGGGAGTACTTTATTTTAAAGACTGTGAGTTTTTTAAAAAAATTATACCCTTTTAAAATTTATCAAACTTAATAACCATTTTTATCTAGTAATTTAAATTTTTAAAATGTCTTGTCAATTAATCTTTTAATTAAGGAAAAAAAATCTTATCATGTTGGTTACGTGTTGGTTACGTTGGTGTTCTTTACGTTCATTCCACTCAAAAAGATTAAAAATTAAACTTTAATAAACTGTAAATTAAGTGTAAAAATGAAAAACATCAATTTATTACGATAAAAGTAAAACAGATAGAATAATGAAGTGATGTGAAATTCTGAGTTAAAATTGACATGTCCAGTTTCACACACAAACACGTGGAAATTTAATTATTATAAAAATAGGTGGAGACTTCTGTGAATCTTCCAAACCATGCTCTTGGAGACTGTTTCAATCCGTACAATGTTTTCTTTAGCTGACAGACTTCCCCATCTTTAAACTCTGCAGTGAACCCAGGAGGAGGTTCCATATAGACAGGCTTCAGCAATTCACCATGTAGAAAGGCATTCGTCACATCAAATTGGTGAAGTGGCTAGTCTTTGTTGGCCGCAATAGAGAACAGCACCCTTACCGTGTTGATCTTGGCTACTGGCGAGAAGGTCTCGGCATAGTCTACTCCGAACGTCTGAGTGTATCCTTTAGCCACAAGCCGAGCCTTATATCTCTCTATCGTACCATCTGGTCTTCGCTTTATCGTGAACACCCATCTACACCCAATAGTTCTTACTCCTTCAGGTAGCTTTCCTTTTACCCAAGTCTTGTTTTTCATTAATGTTCTCATTTCGGTGAACATAGCTTCTCTCCAATGTTTTTGTTTCATTGCCTTATCCGCTGATTGTGAAATCTCCTCTTCCTCATAAAGTGCGGCTTCAAATGCTCGTGCCATCTTGGTTAGATTTCCTTGCACAAAGTTGGTCACCCAATACGGCATTTCTTTCCAATCCTCTAGGGAGAATATCTCTTCGTGGGACTCCTCTTGTACTCCGATGAGGAAGTACATATCTCCCGGTATCACTGTCAATAGTATTGTCCCCCTCTTCGTTTTCTGTATCATCATGGTTAATGGAAACTGTAATCTCATCGGGACTTAGTTCAGAAGTTACGTCGGATATCGGTTGAGGATGAGCCGAGGGTAGTGGGTGAGACGACTCTTGTAGTGAGACTTGCTCGGTGGCAATGACAACTGGATCTGTTTAGTCCTCAATCGAAGAGTTTGGCAATGGCACAACCCAACTTAGATAGTCCGCAGAATCAGAACTACCCGGATTACTCTCCCCCTGACTACTAAGGTGGGTATGGTAAAAGAATTCGGTTTCCAAGAAGTTGCAATTCATGGTGGTGATAACTTTCTTGGTGTGGGGGTCAAAACATCGATAACCTTTTTGGTTGATCCCATAACCGACGAAAACACACTTCGAGGCACAGGGAGATAGTTTGGTTCGTTCATGCTTCGGAATGTGGACATAGACAGTACAACCAAAGACTTTGGGCTGAAGGTTCAAATGTTGGGGAATTTTGATGAGTTTAGAAAGGGTATCGAGCGGGGTTTTTTTGTTGATGACTTTTGTAGGTAATCGGTTCATGAGGAAGACAGATGTGGCTATAGCTTCGGGCCAAAAATGTTTAGTGACTTTAGATTCAAGCATTAGGGCACGGGTTATTTCCAAGATTGTCCTATTTTTCCTTTCCGCTACCCCATTTTGTTCGGGAGTGTAGGCACAAGATGTTTGATGAATCATGCCTTTTTTTCTTTACAGAATTGGGCCATAGGATTATTCACGAATTCCCTCTCGTTATCTGGCCTAAGGGTTTTGATAGTAGTGTGGAATTGTGTTTGGACCATTTTGAAGAACAAGATAAACTTATCAATGACCTCTGAATTATGTTTTAAAAAATAAATCAAACTCATCCTAGTGCAATCATCAATAAATACCACATAATATTTAAAACCACCCACACCAGTAATTGGAGCAGGACCGCAAACATCAGCATGCACTAAGGAAAAAATTGAATTCATTCGAGTATTGGAAAGCTTAAAAGATTGTCTGTGGCTTTTGGCCAAAACACAAGTCTCACATGAAAATTCACAAGGGATCGAAAAATTCGGAAAAATAAGTTTAAAATAACTAGGAGAAGGATGTCCTAGTCTTTGGTGCCAAAGCCAAATTTCTTGTTTCGTGGACCCATGAGCCAGCATCGCACTACCATGTTGAGCTATCTCGTCCACGTAGTAGAGTCCTTGCTTCTCAGTGCCACGCCCAAGAATCCTCTTCGTCTGAATATCCTATAAGATACAAAAATCGGGGTACATTAGTAGAGTACAATTCAACTCCTTCGTGACATGACTTATAGACATCAATCTCTGAGATAGAGTAGGCACATATAAGCAATTCTTAAGCCGGAGAGTAGGAGAAATTTCAATAGTGCCCGAACCAACAACAGTAATCAATTCCCCATTTGCAGTTCTAATGTAGGTTTTAGTAACTTCACTTGGACTACTAAAATCATTCTTTTCTGGGGTCATAATATCCGTTGCCCCACAATCAAAAATCCATCCCTTCATTGTATCTACCCCTTTTGAACATGAAACCCAGCGAATAAATTTTCTAAGGGTGCAAAGGAATTTTTCGACACATAATTGGGGCTTAATTCACGATTTTTCTCAAGTTTGGGGCACAAGTTATATTTCTTAGCACATTTGTGGTCAATGTATAAATTCGGACAATCTGGGGGTTCATTTTCAATAAAATGGGGTCTCCTTCCTAATTCACCATATTTCTGGGGTAAAGATTGAATAAGTTCAAAATTCCTAGGGTTTGGTTTAAAACCAAACCCTTTACCTCCTGTCGGCGCCGCCTCCATTCGTTCGACGAAGTTCCTCGTCCCCCGCACGCTGCCGCCGCCGGACGAGGCGTTCAGATTTGCCGCCAATCCTCCTTGTCCTCCCTAATTTCTGTTATGTTGGTTCCTTGGTTGCCGATCATCGAAAACTCCCATCACCATCTTCGCCAGAGATTGAGTTCCCCTTGTTTTCTACCTCTCTTCCCACCAATCGGGGTACCCCCAATCGCTTAAAACACGTCTCGTACGTGTGTTTTGGTTTCCGGCAGTGTGTGCACCAAAGTGAGGACTTGTCTGGCCTGTTTCCCGGTCGGCCAGTAGCGGCGGGGCGCGGCGGCCCGCTCCTCTGTTGTGGGCGCTAGCTGTGGGCGACAAGACTGCTCCCGATTTCCCCAAATGATGAATCGCCGGCGTTTCCACCGAGGGTTTCCACGGTGGGTGAGGCGGATGTTCGTGGCATGATCCGGTGTCGAGCCGTCTCTGTCTTCACCCAACCGTAGGTCGCCTCTACTGATGGGAAAATCGAATCGTATTCCTGATTTAGGCCGGTTAGGAATTTGATCAACCGTTTGCTGTTTGAATGTGTTCTGTATTGTGTTACCCCTTTATCGCAACAGGTGACAAGCTGCTTTGGCAGCGGTCGATATTGATCCACAGCCCGTGGATCCTCCGGTAGTATGTTTCTAGATCGAGTTCCCCTTGTTTGATGTTTATCACCTTGTCTTCCAGGTCATAGATCAAGTATGGATCTGCCTTGCTCTCAAAGGTCACGTTGAGGCTGTCCCACAAAGCCTCGATGTTTGATGGTGGGCAAAGTCGGCAATAATATCATTCTCGATATTATCGACGATCCACGAGAAGACCACCAAATCGTTCTCCTCCCATTCTTCATATCCTCTGCTCTCCTGCTCCAGCGGGTCGTTTTGGATGTAGGAGTAGGCTCCTCGGCCTCCAATCTTGACTTTCAATAGTCTGGACCACAACGGGTAGTTCTTCCTGTTTAGCTTGAATGCTATGGCAACATTCTTGCTATTCTTCAGGCTTGTTGATGATTCTGGATCGGTTTTGATATCTTCTTTGTCGTCTGACATGATTTCTGGTGTTTAGGATCTAGTTTCTTCGTTTGGTTTTGGCTTAGAAAAGGGTCGAGATTGGTATTCGGCTATGATGAATTTTTTCTGAGCCAAGAACATTCCTGCTCTGACGCCATAATAAAAGATTGGGGGAACGGTTTTCTTGTATTTCTTTTTTAAAATCATATACACATGTACACCATTACATTGACCTAGCAATATCTATTCAAGGTAAACCTAATACGCGTTAATTCCATATCTCCTATTCTTGGTAAATATAATGACAGCATATTATTCTCCTAATTACTCGAGATTTCCTTCTAACAGTTAGGCCCCTCTGATGCTATTCTTTTTTTGTTAGGAGTAACTAGTGCAACAAATGGAAAAGTTATGGGTATTTGGTGGAGTTCACTCTAATAAAAGTTAAATAAAATACTAATTACTAGTTGTGAAAGTCTACTACAATTCGTACTTTTTCTATTTAATTAATCATCGGAAGAAGTTGTTCGTAGATATCGACTTATCATATAGAATATATATTGACGTTGCTTTTAAATAGTAATGTTTGGATGTTGTGGTAAGTGTGATTAAAGTAATGAAGAAAATAGAAGGGCATACGTAACTTGAATTTGAGCAGCCGATAGACAAATAACTCAAATTGCTCGTAGTATCTAAGCAAATTTAATGGTTGAAATTTGAAAATCCAAGTGAACAGTAATTGTTATGAAAGAAATGCCAAGAAAGTTGATGTTTTCTTTTACATGTATGGATGTTTGCTTCTTATCTTTTGTTTTTTATCATTAAATGAATAGAAATTTAAAGGACACGTCACGGTGGACTCGAACCCGAAACCTTTGCCTCGAACATCAACCACTCTATCATCAGGGCAACACATGCACACGGATGTTTGCTTCTTATCATTAAAACACATTGTAGAGCTCCATTATAGCGTATTCTGCATTTAAGAACAAAGTTTTAACTACCAATTTTACCCTCACTCTCAAGTACCGAAGGCATTACAATCTTTTCATCTAATAACAGAAAATTCAAATATGAGTACGTATTTCCGACTATTTATGTTAGGGTTTGTGCATTTTTTGAGTGTTCCATCTTAATCATTGTTTAGGGTGTAGTTCTACGTTCTCATAAAAAATATTTTTGATGGAATATTCTGTTAATCGGGCTAAGTTACAGAACAAAGGGGCTAGAAATTAGAGATGCCCAATGTTTCTTGAACCGAGGGTTAACCGTGAAACCAGAACCGTCGGTTATAGTTCGAAACCTGAACAACCAGAATAAACACTAACCGTGAGTTTTTTAACTGCGTGTCGATTATGGTTTGAAAGTAATGGAACTAGAACCGTGACGGAACCGCCGGTTAACCCACGGTTTCAAGGTTCCGGCGCCAAACAACATTGCGTCAGGTGTGGCCGCCAGTTTATGACCGAAACATCCGGTTTTTTGTTCAGATCCGCTGGTTTCGATAAAAAAAAACCGGCACTTGAAGATTTTCAAAAAATTTAGTTCAAATTTTCAACTCAAATTAAAAAAAAAAAAAAAAAAAATCCCCCTCCCTAATTTTTATCTATAAATACCTCCATCTATCCTCACTTCCATTCATCTCATTCTTGTATTAATAAGAAATTCTCTCTTACACAATTCTCTCTATGTCTCCAATTTCTCATTTGTGCTTAAGTTTCAAGTGCTACTCACACGAATTGGTGTATTGCGTGGGCATTGATTCCACAATAAAAGTGGGGATACGTACACAACTCAACTTAACTTGCCTTTTTCAATTTATTTCTTTTTTCCCCCTTTTCATGTTTTTAGATTTACGTCGATTACTGATACTTGTAAGTTGTAGTAATACATTGTAATTTGTACATGTACAGTTAATACTGTTACAACTCTAATTCAATAAAATTGATTTTTTTCACCTTCATTGTCTTTCTTTCAATTTAATTTACGCATTTTCTTGTTGGACTTTATATATAGTACTTCATAATTACATATGGAAATACTTTTAAAAAAATAAAAATACAAAATAAAGAAAACTAGAAAACCACCAATACTGGAATCGGGACCGTGAATACCGGTGAAAAATCGACAATTTCAAACTTGAATTGGCGGTTTACGAAACAGAACCGGCAAATATGCCCACAGGCCGGTTTGGATTCACGATTTTCTAAAACCGAAACTGGTGGTTTCGAACCATAACCGTCGTAACCTTGGGCATCTATACTTGAAATTGTGCTTACCTGTCGAGCTAAATATTGATTAAATAAAGTACTCCCTCCGTCCCAAGGAAGATGACCACCCCTTCCTTGGGCGGCACGAGATTTTAAATTTAATTTTGAGTATTAATTGGAGAGAATAAAGTAAGAGATATGACATAAAGTAGAGATAAAAATGTTTTTATTTTAAGTAATGAATTATCTTGATTGGAACAAACCAAAAAGGAAAATAGATCATCTTCAATAGAACGAAGAGAGTATCAATTTAATCTTAGTTCAAATGAATTGTGTCACCTATTGTACTTCATATTGATAACTCAATCTCATATTCCATAATATTTGGACAAGCTTCTATTACTCATTCCGTCCCATAAAAATATGTGCACTTTCTATTGTGTGGAAAGTAATATCAATTTAATAATGTAGGTCTCACTATCTACTAACTCTACTTTAACTACCATTCTCATTCTATCTCTTACTTAATCATACTATTATTCCCTTCATCATTCTTACTTTACCAATTTTATCTTAATTCCCGTGACATCTCATCCGCCCATATTTTTATGGGACGGTGGGAGTATTATTTTCCGTGTTTAAGAATTCAAATACACTATCTGTTAACTAATAGATTAATTTAATTAACTTATTTTATAAATAAATTTTTAGTTCTAGATAATGATTTATTCTATTGGAATTAAAATTCCAATTGAGCAAAGTTTACTTAATAAATTATTACGCTTAACAATCATAACGCCGCTAGTCAATGATTGCTGAATCCTAGTCTTAACAATCCAACGCCGCTATTCACTAATTAGTAATTACCCAAGATGTCAAGATTGAGTTAGGGATATGAAAAAGTCTCGCTTCTTAACAAGTCAAAATAATACTACTGCTTACTAAAATTAAGGAAGCATGTTCAATGTTAAACGCATTAGTTTAGAAATAATAATTTTGAGATCTCATTTTTAAGTAATCAACACTAAGGGATATC
>JAOWBI010011071.1:0-10870 GCA_028566235.1 Salvia elegans | reverse complement strand
GTTTAAGTTTGATTCAAAAGAAAGACACTAAATATTTATATTTTTGAAAAATAATCTATAAATCCACCAATATAAATTATAATCCACACACATATGTTTCAAGTAGAAATACTTAAAAAAGAAGTAAGATAAGATTCTCAAAATGCAAACGGTGGGTTGAAACACTCTCAATGTTATTATGAATTAAAAAAGTTCAGAGCTTTCCTCTCTCTGAATACAACTAGTGAGAGAAACAAAACATAGATAAAGTAGTGACAAAGTAACATGGGAGGAGTGAGGGAATGTGATAATTGAAGGTGGGGTCAGCAGCTGTTTTAGCAGCAGTATAAATTAGGACAATCTTTATCTACCATTTGCAAAACCCAGCTCATTTTTTCCTTGCACAATTTTTAGGATAAAAGAAGACAACTTTTTGAGCTCAATCTCTCCACCTGTAGGTATATCTATGGTTTCTTGATTTTTTGTTGGCATTTTTACTTCATTTCCAGGGGCCTTTTTCCTTATTGTTAGGTGGTATTTTTGTTGTTTCTTGCTGTTGCAGTTGATGATACTTAGTTGATTATTTATTTGGTTATGTTCTTGTGATTTTTTTCTATTATATGATGTTGCCGTTGATTCTGATTATCTGATTCATGAGATTGCTAATTTAGTTACAGTTTGCATCTGTGGGGAGAAAAATTCATTCTTGATTATCCTCTGTCCAACTTATTAGCTGAATCTCTCTCTCTCCTTAAATTCATGGGCAAAGACTCTACCTTTTAGCTTTTCTTGGCTCTGATCACAAAAGTTTTGAGAATGATGTTTGGTTTGATTGTGTCTTGTGGCTTCAATTTCACACACACACACACATATATATATATATAGAGAGAGTGAGTGAAAGGTGGGGTAATGGGGAGAAGAAGATAAAAGAAAGGATTTTAGATTACAGATGTCTTGTTTACCTATAATTGTCAGCCTGTGATAATGTAGAGGTGGGGTTTTGTTTTATCTCTTGTTTGTACCTACTAACCTCGAGGGTGTATACGATGGAGCACGGTTTAGTTGGTATGACGCTTCTCTTCCATCCAATAGGCCCCGGGTTCAAACCACCATGGGGTGGATAGGAACCATTACTAATAATGTAGGATGGTATACCATGTGCAGCAAGACACTTACCTCTTTTCCTATTGATGAGTTAAAGATATATAATATGTATGTGCAAATGGATTGCATATAAGTGACAATTGACTCTACGTTTGTACATATTATTGATTTGGCTGCTTTTGTTTGTTTGCAGTGATTTATTATAACCATTATCTTGTGAAGAAAAGATTTTTGAAATGCTCCGAATCCTTATATACCTCTAGCTATTGCCGTGTGAACTAGATTTCTCATTGCTTTTCAAGAACTGACCTTGTCTAGTTGTTTGAAACCATTGGATGTGTTCCTGATGGACCTAGCTAGGTAGAATGACAGGGTTGGGGTTGGGAGGTTCATTTAAATCGTCTCTAACTTTCTTGCATATGCTTGTAGTCTTTCGTCGTGTTTGCTTTCTGGCTAATGTAGAAAACTTGGGATTTTGCGTAGATTCAGGCCAAAGGATGCATTATTGGTCGAACTAGCTAGGTAGAATGAGGGGTTGAGGTAGGGGTTTCGTGTAAATCTATCTTATCGTCACTAACTTTCTTGCATTGCTCGTAGTTTGTAGTTTTTCGTTGTGTATGCTTTTATCGCTAATGTAGAAAAGATGGGATTTTGCGTAGGTTCAGGATAAAAATGGCGATTTCATCTTACCCGACTCCTGCAGATGCTGGAGTGCTCTGCGTAATCCTGGCTAACACGGCCATCTCCATCTCCATCTTCAAGGAGATCTTCCGCTCCATCCTACATGTCATCGGCATTCACATATCCTCGTGGGAGGACTTCTCGGTGGAGCCCTCAAACTCGGGCGAGTGCTGCAGACGCCCCTCGGAGTCTTACGTGGAGGAGTTCAGGAGCCGCTCGCCCTCAATGCAGTACGAGTCGGTCTTCATCTGCCCATGCCCCAAGCAAGAGTGCTCCATCTGCTTGACCGAATTCGAGCCCAAGGAAGAGATCAACCAGCTCTCCTGCGGCCACGTCTTCCACAAGCCGTGTCTCGAGAAGTGGCTCAACTACTGGAACAAGACGTGCCCTCTCTGTCGGAACTACATGATGCCACAGGAAGCCGAGGACGCCTCCTCTTGCCCCATGTGAGGTAGAATCTACAACGTGTGTACAGCATAGCGTGTAAAAAAAAGAAACGATAAGTATCCGTTAGAATCACGAAGATCGTGTAGTAGTCCGATGCATATACTTAAGCTGCCAGTATTCTGCGTCCTCTTTGTAGCGACGGGTCAGCACGACGTTTATCCGTGTTTGTATATATTATGGGAAGCTTTTTGAGCCGTTAAACATCTGATAAATTCAACATTTTCGATTATAACAGGGTCGGTAAACCTAGATGGAGCTGATGCTCATTGCTCGTTGCCCGTTTAAACGGGCAACGAGCAAGACACGAAAACAATATGCACACGATCTCTACAAGTTAAAAGTTGTTTTGGAAGGTCAAAAAGCAATACACTGCAAAATCTAATCAAGATTCTATTAATGAGCTTGGATGATTAGGAGCTTTGGGCCCCTAGCTCCGGGAGTTTTGGGCCAACGGGCATGCTGCCACCGAGCTCCGAGAGCTTGGCGCCAATGGAAATGCTGTTGCGAGGGAGGTTCGCATTCCGATGATTCCGGCACCGGAAGGAGCCCGCGTGTGTCGTTGGCGAGCAGAGACAGTTGCTTCTGAGGCTTTTCGCCTTCTCCAGGACAGGCGTTGTCGGAACCGACGATGCTCGGGGCATGGCTTTCATGGCGCTTATGCCCCGATTCGGCATAGCTATCGTCGGTTTCTCCTTCCTTCGCATTTGTCTTGATTCTTCTGCCATTAGTCGGATAGAAGAAACCTATTCAACACAAGAAATTTGTTAGGAATCGAAACAAACGTAGAGATGTTTTATTCTCAAACTCGAGCAATAATATAATATGATATGAAACATAATATGCATAATTACCTTTAAGTTGTTTCAAATCAAATGGTTGCTCAATCTTATAACCAATTGTGATTTATCTATTGAGAGGAAAGAACGATTTTTCTTCTCTTTTTGGGTATATATTGATGATGATGTGTTCTTCCTCTATCTGTTTCCTTCCTTTTTCACAATTTATTCTGAATTCATATCCAGTATATCCTGATTTTTAGCCACAAATTTTTTGTTGCTGTTGTTATCATTGATTTATTAGAGGATTTGCTCAAACTGATAGTGCAACCGATTACAAATTGTTTGGCATAGGTACGTAAACGCTATATCTTGGCATATTATTGTACAAAATCAAATTGTCGATTAACATGTTGCTACACCATTTTTGGTCTGCTTAATTTTATTTTTCTCATTTTCTTCTAATCTTTAATTTAGCCTTGTTGGCTCCCTCACGATCACCAAACAAAGGACCTCTCTCGAGTTAATAAAAATGATAACTTTGCCTAAACTTCTAACAATTTCTCAAAGATTCAAAAGCACAACTTATAACAAAACAAACTCACGATCTTTGGACATATATATGATATATCCGAGTCAGGCCGGAGTATGCCCCAACTTGAATGACCTAGTTAGTAGAATGGACGACCCCTCGTGACCGCAAAATGACCCATGTATCAGTTTTATGGGCCTAGGCACGAGATTGAACCCGAAACCAAACACATTCCAAATCAAGAAGCCATTGTAACGACGCATTACCTTTTTCCTGCAGTTTATGAATGTTTTCCATTCTCTCAGCTAGTCTACAATTTATGAGCAAACTCAAAGATCACACACAAACCAGTATATGAGAAGAGTTATCCAAAAAACTTGGCCAAATGAAGAGAACATCATAAAAATCCATGTCCAAACACAGGTTCTGATGCATATACCTCAAAATGGATAGCACATTGCACATATGCAACAAGTTTAGTACTATGAAGAACAACCAACAAATGAAACAAATCAATCTGTGTCCCATCGAAATACCAGTAATCCCGAGATCTTATAACGTTAATCTACCATTAATGAAACAACAACGAACTTAAAAAGGAAACCTAGCAAGAAACACAAAGAGAGGTAATAGTACACATGCACTTGTTCCAAAACAAAGGATGAATGAAAATTGGACCTTTTCTGTATGCAATTTTAACTAGCAGACGCCGTGCACGTATTGATCCCGTCCTTGCAGTCCTTGGTGAGATCGTTAAATGTCTCAATCTGCTTCTTCCCCCTCAAGAACACTTCAGTGTCGACAGATATCCTCATGTAACCATCAAACTCCACTGGATTTCCATTGTTGAGCTTCGTCATCTCAGCGTACCAATCACTCTCAGTATTCCACAGGTCGCTGTACTCGTCGAGGAAGTGCGTGGAGTATTTGTCCTTCAAAGGATCAAAGAAGGATGTATCCTTCTCATTTGTCGCAACATAAAGGTTCCTTCCATCTTCAATCTTGTAATTTAAAGCTGACAAAAGCGCTTCTGGAGAAGTGTCTCGTTCAAGATTCGGCCACTGTTCCTTGTTGGCTGCCTTCTCCCCTCTCTCGACATGAACAGCATCGAAATCCCAGTTCATTCTGGCTGAAATAGCAGAGGCGATGTCCAGCAACCTTCTGGACTTCCAAACCATATGCCACGGCCGTTGAATGACAGATTCTGCCTCTCCTTCACAAACCCGGTACCAATAGTTATCAGGCTCCACAGCCCCGAACTTCCTCATGATCACAGTGTCCTTGACATTGGCTAACTTTGTAGGCGCAACCTTGAAATCCTCCACGAGATGGAGGCTCAACCCGTCCTTCTTTTGCCATTTGCCCCAATCTGACCAAAACTGAGTTTGGTCCAACACTGGGGCCGAATCCATCAAGTGCTCAAAGTCAAAGTAAAATCTGAAATCTTTCCCTTCCTCATCCTGACCAGACGAAGTGTACATCTTTGACAAACACATGCTCAGATCCATAACCAGTGTCCGGTTCAAGTACTGTGCCTCACCCAACATACACATGAAACTCCAAAGATACTGATTCATGCTCTTGCACCTATCCCCTCCACCAGAGTATATCAGGTACTTACTATGCCCAAACGAACCCTCTGACTCAACTGTAGGAAGAGAATCATCAACAATCTCCCCAACATCCGGCAAGGCAACCGGATTCTCAACTACCTTAGCTGGAACCTTCTCAAACACCTCCTTATCTTTCTCCCTATTCTTCCCCCTCCCTCTCCCTCTCCCTCTCCTCTTCCTAGCATTCCCACCTGAGTGATAATCCCCAATCCCAGCAACAGTAAGCGTGCAATTCTCAGCCCTAACAAGTGCAAAACTCCGATAATCCTTGTAAAATGCAGCTGCCTTCCCTTCCTTCGGCCTAGGCCGAAGGAAGGGAAGGCAGCTGCATTTTACAAGGATTATCGGAGTTTTGCACTTGTTAGGGCTGAGAATTGCACGCTTACTGTTGCTGGGATTGGGGATTATCACTCAGGTGGGAATGCTAGGAAGAGGAGAGGGAGAGGGAGAGGGAGGGGGAAGAATAGGGAGAAAGATAAGGAGGTGTTTGAGAAGGTTCCAGCTAAGGTAGTTGAGAATCCGGTTGCCTTGCCGGATGTTGGGGAGATTGTTGATGATTCTCTTCCTACAGTTGAGTCAGAGGGTTCGTTTGGGCATAGTAAGTACCTGATATACTCTGGTGGAGGGGATAGGTGCAAGAGCATGAATCAGTATCTTTGGAGTTTCATGTGTATGTTGGGTGAGGCACAGTACTTGAACCGGACACTGGTTATGGATCTGAGCATGTGTTTGTCAAAGATGTACACTTCGTCTGGTCAGGATGAGGAAGGGAAAGATTTCAGATTTTACTTTGACTTTGAGCACTTGATGGATTCGGCCCCAGTGTTGGACCAAACTCAGTTTTGGTCAGATTGGGGCAAATGGCAAAAGAAGGACGGGTTGAGCCTCCATCTCGTGGAGGATTTCAAGGTTGCGCCTACAAAGTTAGCCAATGTCAAGGACACTGTGATCATGAGGAAGTTCGGGGCTGTGGAGCCTGATAACTATTGGTACCGGGTTTGTGAAGGAGAGGCAGAATCTGTCATTCAACGGCCGTGGCATATGGTTTGGAAGTCCAGAAGGTTGCTGGACATCGCCTCTGCTATTTCAGCCAGAATGAACTGGGATTTCGATGCTGTTCATGTCGAGAGAGGGGAGAAGGCAGCCAACAAGGAACAGTGGCCGAATCTTGAACGAGACACTTCTCCAGAAGCGCTTTTGTCAGCTTTAAATTACAAGATTGAAGATGGAAGGAACCTTTATGTTGCGACAAATGAGAAGGATACATCCTTCTTTGATCCTTTGAAGGACAAATACTCCACGCACTTCCTCGACGAGTACAGCGACCTGTGGAATACTGAGAGTGATTGGTACGCTGAGATGACGAAGCTCAACAATGGAAATCCAGTGGAGTTTGATGGTTACATGAGGATATCTGTCGACACTGAAGTGTTCTTGAGGGGGAAGAAGCAGATTGAGACATTTAACGATCTCACCAAGGACTGCAAGGACGGGATCAATACGTGCACGGCGTCTGCTAGTTAAAATTGCATACAGAAAAGGTCCAATTTTCATTCATCCTTTGTTTTGGAACAAGTGCATGTGTACTATTACCTCTCTTTGTGTTTCTTGCTAGGTTTCCTTTTTAAGTTCGTTGTTGTTTCATTAATGGTAGATTAACGTTATAAGATCTCGGGATTACTGGTATTTCGATGGGACACAGATTGATTTGTTTCATTTGTTGGTTGTTCTTCATAGTACTAAACTTGTTGCATATGTGCAATGTGCTATCCATTTTGAGGTATATGCATCAGAACCTGTGTTTGGACATGGATTTTTATGATGTTCTCTTCATTTGGCCAAGTTTTTTGGATAACTCTTCTCATATACTGGTTTGTGTGTGATCTTTGAGTTTGCTCATAAATTGTAGACTAGCTGAGAGAATGGAAAACATTCATAAACTGCAGGAAAAAGGTAATGCGTCGTTACAATGGCTTCTTGATTTGGAATGTGTTTGGTTTCGGGTTCAATCTCGTGCCTAGGCCCATAAAACTGATACATGGGTCATTTTGCGGTCACGAGGGGTCGTCCATTCTACTAACTAGGTCATTCAAGTTGGGGCATACTCCGGCCTGACTCGGATATATCATATATATGTCCAAAGATCGTGAGTTTGTTTTGTTATAAGTTGTGCTTTTGAATCTTTGAGAAATTGTTAGAAGTTTAGGCAAAGTTATCATTTTTATTAACTCGAGAGAGGTCCTTTGTTTGGTGATCGTGAGGGAGCCAACAAGGCTAAATTAAAGATTAGAAGAAAATGAGAAAAATAAAATTAAGCAGACCAAAAATGGTGTAGCAACATGTTAATCGACAATTTGATTTTGTACAATAATATGCCAAGATATAGCGTTTACGTACCTATGCCAAACAATTTGTAATCGGTTGCACTATCAGTTTGAGCAAATCCTCTAATAAATCAATGATAACAACAGCAACAAAAAATTTGTGGCTAAAAATCAGGATATACTGGATATGAATTCAGAATAAATTGTGAAAAAGGAAGGAAACAGATAGAGGAAGAACACATCATCATCAATATATACCCAAAAAGAGAAGAAAAATCGTTCTTTCCTCTCAATAGATAAATCACAATTGGTTATAAGATTGAGCAACCATTTGATTTGAAACAACTTAAAGGTAATTATGCATATTATGTTTCATATCATATTATATTATTGCTCGAGTTTGAGAATAAAACATCTCTACGTTTGTTTCGATTCCTAACAAATTTCTTGTGTTGAATAGGTTTCTTCTATCCGACTAATGGCAGAAGAATCAAGACAAATGCGAAGGAAGGAGAAACCGACGATAGCTATGCCGAATCGGGGCATAAGCGCCATGAAAGCCATGCCCCGAGCATCGTCGGTTCCGACAACGCCTGTCCTGGAGAAGGCGAAAAGCCTCAGAAGCAACTGTCTCTGCTCGCCAACGACACACGCGGGCTCCTTCCGGTGCCGGAATCATCGGAATGCGAACCTCCCTCGCAACAGCATTTCCATTGGCGCCAAGCTCTCGGAGCTCGGTGGCAGCATGCCCGTTGGCCCAAAACTCCCGGAGCTAGGGGCCCAAAGCTCCTAATCATCCAAGCTCATTAATAGAATCTTGATTAGATTTTGCAGTGTATTGCTTTTTGACCTTCCAAAACAACTTTTAACTTGTAGAGATCGTGTGCATATTGTTTTCGTGTCTTGCTCGTTGCCCGTTTAAACGGGCAACGAGCAATGAGCATCAGCTCCATCTAGGTTTACCGACCCTGTTATAATCGAAAATGTTGAATTTATCAGATGTTTAACGGCTCAAAAAGCTTCCCATAATATATACAAACACGGATAAACGTCGTGCTGACCCGTCGCTACAAAGAGGACGCAGAATACTGGCAGCTTAAGTATATGCATCGGACTACTACACGATCTTCGTGATTCTAACGGATACTTATCGTTTCTTTTTTTTACACGCTATGCTGTACACACGTTGTAGATTCTACCTCACATGGGGCAAGAGGAGGCGTCCTCGGCTTCCTGTGGCATCATGTAGTTCCGACAGAGAGGGCACGTCTTGTTCCAGTAGTTGAGCCACTTCTCGAGACACGGCTTGTGGAAGACGTGGCCGCAGGAGAGCTGGTTGATCTCTTCCTTGGGCTCGAATTCGGTCAAGCAGATGGAGCACTCTTGCTTGGGGCATGGGCAGATGAAGACCGACTCGTACTGCATTGAGGGCGAGCGGCTCCTGAACTCCTCCACGTAAGACTCCGAGGGGCGTCTGCAGCACTCGCCCGAGTTTGAGGGCTCCACCGAGAAGTCCTCCCACGAGGATATGTGAATGCCGATGACATGTAGGATGGAGCGGAAGATCTCCTTGAAGATGGAGATGGAGATGGCCGTGTTAGCCAGGATTACGCAGAGCACTCCAGCATCTGCAGGAGTCGGGTAAGATGAAATCGCCATTTTTATCCTGAACCTACGCAAAATCCCATCTTTTCTACATTAGCGATAAAAGCATACACAACGAAAAACTACAAACTACGAGCAATGCAAGAAAGTTAGTGACGATAAGATAGATTTACACGAAACCCCTACCTCAACCCCTCATTCTACCTAGCTAGTTCGACCAATAATGCATCCTTTGGCCTGAATCTACGCAAAATCCCAAGTTTTCTACATTAGCCAGAAAGCAAACACGACGAAAGACTACAAGCATATGCAAGAAAGTTAGAGACGATTTAAATGAACCTCCCAACCCCAACCCTGTCATTCTACCTAGCTAGGTCCATCAGGAACACATCCAATGGTTTCAAACAACTAGACAAGGTCAGTTCTTGAAAAGCAATGAGAAATCTAGTTCACACGGCAATAGCTAGAGGTATATAAGGATTCGGAGCATTTCAAAAATCTTTTCTTCACAAGATAATGGTTATAATAAATCACTGCAAACAAACAAAAGCAGCCAAATCAATAATATGTACAAACGTAGAGTCAATTGTCACTTATATGCAATCCATTTGCACATACATATTATATATCTTTAACTCATCAATAGGAAAAGAGGTAAGTGTCTTGCTGCACATGGTATACCATCCTACATTATTAGTAATGGTTCCTATCCACCCCATGGTGGTTTGAACCCGGGGCCTATTGGATGGAAGAGAAGCGTCATACCAACTAAACCGTGCTCCATCGTATACACCCTCGAGGTTAGTAGGTACAAACAAGAGATAAAACAAAACCCCACCTCTACATTATCACAGGCTGACAATTATAGGTAAACAAGACATCTGTAATCTAAAATCCTTTCTTTTATCTTCTTCTCCCCATTACCCCACCTTTCACTCACTCTCTCTATATATATATATATGTGTGTGTGTGTGTGAAATTGAAGCCACAAGACACAATCAAACCAAACATCATTCTCAAAACTTTTGTGATCAGAGCCAAGAAAAGCTAAAAGGTAGAGTCTTTGCCCATGAATTTAAGGAGAGAGAGAGATTCAGCTAATAAGTTGGACAGAGGATAATCAAGAATGAATTTTTCTCCCCACAGATGCAAACTGTAACTAAATTAGCAATCTCATGAATCAGATAATCAGAATCAACGGCAACATCATATAATAGAAAAAAATCACAAGAACATAACCAAATAAATAATCAACTAAGTATCATCAACTGCAACAGCAAGAAACAACAAAAATACCACCTAACAATAAGGAAAAAGGCCCCTGGAAATGAAGTAAAAATGCCAACAAAAAATCAAGAAACCATAGATATACCTACAGGTGGAGAGATTGAGCTCAAAAAGTTGTCTTCTTTTATCCTAAAAATTGTGCAAGGAAAAAATGAGCTGGGTTTTGCAAATGGTAGATAAAGATTGTCCTAATTTATACTGCTGCTAAAACAGCTGCTGACCCCACCTTCAATTATCACATTCCCTCACTCCTCCCATGTTACTTTGTCACTACTTTATCTATGTTTTGTTTCTCTCACTAGTTGTATTCAGAGAGAGGAAAGCTCTGAACTTTTTTAATTCATAATAACATTGAGAGTGTTTCAACCCACCGTTTGCATTTTGAGAATCTTATCTTACTTCTTTTTTAAGTATTTCTACTTGAAACATATGTGTGTGGATTATAATTTATATTGGTGGATTTATAGATTATTTTTCAAAAATATAAATATTTAGTGTCTTTCTTTTGAATCAAACTTAAAC
>JAOWBI010010950.1:0-10903 GCA_028566235.1 Salvia elegans | reverse complement strand
CAGCTATGAAATTCACTTGCCAGGCTGTCTTCAAGTTTCCACACGACCATTTCTATTTTCTTCTTCTGCAATCCCTATCAATGGATCACATTTATATTCACAATTTCACATCCAACGACTAACTATTTAAAGAAAATATAACTCAACAAATTTAAATTTTCTAGAACAATTTGAAACTTAATGTCTTAATCAACTATGGATTTCATATTATTGACTGCAAAAGTAAATTATATATACTGATAGTTGGTGAAACTGGTTGCGCCAATTAAATTACTTCTGCAGTGACTTGATCAACCCAACACTTCAAGAAAATGATTTTCCATTATTTAAAATTTTAACGTTTATAAAGCTCTGGCCAGATCACTAACATAATAATATACCATTATTTTTGCAGACTTTGTTCAAAATTTCTCCATTCATCAGGTTTTATTTATTGTTTATATTTACCGTAAAATAGTAACAACTCAAAGTTACTGAACATGGTAAACATATGAGTAAGCTTCTAATTAATCATAACACACAATACAACAAGTTTTTTTTCTTTGTCGATGAATGCAAGAAATTAGGATACACAGTAAATAATAATAGAGAGAAACCAAACTCCATTGCTTGATTATGGCAACATTAAAATTCTCAACCAACATATTATTCTAGGAGCAGGCAGGAAGGCTGTAGTTATCAATTATTACACATGTAATTATAAATTGCAGCAAATTAGCTACTAGTCTACTACTACTTGGGTATTTTTAACCAAAGACATTTTAAGGTTCGACTACTACGGTGTTTTATCTTATTCATATTCATGTAAAATATTAAACGAAAAATGTCATGTTGATCTATATAGTGAATTTCAAACCACATTTTTGTACTTGAGATCCTCTCGTTTTTATGTAATCCTACACGGTCATTTCTTACTTCTAATTTCATTTTTGTGTGATTTAGCTTAAGTTTTTTAATTATCAATCAGGATTTTTGTTACCCAACTAGGTTGTTTTATATAATTAACTCAATTTCAAAATAACAAATTTGATAGTGTAACACGTGAGACATAATGTAGGTACATAGTAATAAGATTCTTGCATATACATTTTTGGCCTCTTTGGCATCTAGCTAGTGTGAGAGACCATTGTTAGAACAAGTCTTCCAAAAATTGTTTCGTTTCGATTTTAATGTAATTAAAAAGCTCCAAAAAGACTAATCAATTTACATATATTAAGTCTGATAGCCACCGAAACTAAAAACCGTGTTTCTGGTGAAATCACAACCCAACCTTCATCCCATTTTTGCCTTTTCAATATTGCTAACACCCTTTATTCATTAAATAATCTACGTAAGAACGTAACTTCCAAAACAACTATCCCTTCTTTCTCATCACCTTCTGATGAAGTCAAGCATGCATATATATTTTAATCCACTAGAGCTACATATTCCCATTATTTTTTTCTAAATCAGTAGTACAAAACATTCAATTAGCTAAAAGATAAGCTACTACAAAAACCACCAACAACTGATGATTTTAAAAATAGTTAAACCACAATTTCCATCACAAACATACACTACAAATTTTATACTACGAAACTAAGATATGTTGATCCATTTGCAAACCTAATTTAATCATCTAACCTTGAACAACACACTACTATATAAACCCCTCACATTCTCAACTCTCCAAAATCATCACAACCAAAAAACAACAATGAAAATCCCATCACAATTACTACTACTAATCCTCACAATAATCATCTCCATCACTAATCCCTCTCACCAACAAAAACCCTACTTCCCAAACCCTAGACTCTCCAATGCCTTTATTGCCCTCCAAGCTTGGAAGCACACCATCACCGACGACCCCAAAAACATCACCGCCACGTGGCACGGCCACGACGTCTGCTCCTACACCGGCGTCTACTGCGCCCCCGCCCCCGACGACCCCCACACCACCACCGTCGCCGGCATAGACCTCAACCACGCCAGAATCTCCGGCACACTCCCTGAGGAGCTCGGCCTACTAACTGACCTCGCCGTCTTCCACCTCAACTCCAACCGGTTCAAGGGCACCCTCCCCACCTCCTTCCGCCACCTCCGCCTCCTCTACGAGCTCGACGTCAGCAACAACCTCCTTTCCGGCGAGTTCCCGGCGGTAGTCCTCTGCCTCCCGGAGCTCAAATTCCTCGACCTCCGGTATAACAAATTCTCCGGCGACGTCCCCGACGACCTATTCGATCTAAAACTCGACGCGCTCTTCATAAACAACAACCGCTTCAAGCTCAATCTGCCTAAAAACCTCGGCAACTCGACGGTATCCGTCTTGGTTATCGCGAACAACGACATCCGGGGGTGCCTGCCCGCGGGGATCGGGAAGATGGCGGCCACGCTCAACGAGATAATCCTGATGAACGCCGGCCTCCGCGGCTGCTTGCCGGAGGAGATCGGGAAGCTGACGAAGCTGACGGTTTTCGACGTCAGCGAGAACGACCTAGTCGGGAGCCTGCCGGAGTCGATGGGGAACATGAAGAGCCTAGAGCAGCTCAACGTCGCCGGAAACAGACTCTCCGGCCAGATTCCGGCGAGCATCTGCTCGCTGCCGCGCCTCGAGAACTTCACTTACTCCGATAACTACTTCTGCGGCGAGGATCACTCTTGCTTGAAGCTCAAGGATAAAGATGATACCAAAAATTGCATACCTTATCGACCTAAGCAACGCTCTTCACAAGAATGTCATGATTTCTATTCACGCCCCGTCGATTGCGGCTCCTTTGGCTGTTCGCGGCGGAGTCCTCCGCCACCGCCGCCGCCGCCACCTCCTCCTCCGCCGCCGCCGCCGCCGCCACACCACTACTATCCATGATCAGTTGCTATCTTTTTTTTACTGTTTTTTTATAAATAATTTGACAAGAAAAGAACAAACAATAACGTGATTATTGGAATGTTTTATTGTTAATCATTTGTGACATGTAAGATATGATTGATTTGGTTTAATTATGATACAAATTTTGTGTTGAGATTACTGGCTTCTGTTTTATTCCATTTTTTTATTATTGGTTGTTGTGCAGACTATCTACATGATTAAAAGTAATTTAAGAAATCAAGCTTTTCAAAGATTTTCCCTCTAGCAGCCAATTATGAATTACTTGTAATGAATCAGTCAAGTAGCTAATTTGAATTGTTTTTGTTGCCTTTTACTATTTGAAGGGAAAAATATAATTAGGTCAACTTCAAGAAAATGACAAGGGAGCTATTGGTTATAATTAAACACTAGTTTCACAAATTATATATCCGTTTGAGAGCATGTAGTAGTAAATATTTAGGATGAAGTACTTTTGTGAACATACTTTAAATTTAAGTGTAGCTTAATTATTGTTAATTTAATCCAAGGCCATTAAGTTAGAGCCCAAAACAAAGCACAAAAATGGAACAACAGACATTCTCCTACTTAACTCACATATAGTATGTGATAGCAGAAGCAGTTTATTCAAAATATTAGACAGCATCTACAATAACGAGATCAGTTCTTCTCCAGCTAATCAAAGAGAAGATAAAATACATGTGGCAAACTTCTATTAAACCCAAAGGGTAAAAAAAAAAAAAGAATAATAAAAAACTAAGGGCTGCTTCCATTCCTACTACTTGAACTTGAAGGCCTAAAACACCCACACAGAGGGCCCTTCTTGCGCCTCCCGCTGTTACGCCTTCCGTTGTAGATGAAGTCTCTCAGGATGATGGTTTTACTCTTCAGAAACTTGTTCCTTGATTTGTTCTTCTCATCCTCCACCTTCAGCAAGATGTACTGGATTTTCTGAAGCTCGAGCTGCAGCCTTCCGATCCTCTCAGACCCTTTTCGCGCCTGCTCTGTTACCTTCCTTCTCCGCGTCTTGACAGCCTCTTTCTTCTGTGGTGACGCCTTCCCATCTGGGGAAGGGCATTCCTCAATGCACCTCACAAGCCGGCCATTCAAATCCACTAGATTCACTACCGTTTCCTCTGCTTCCAGCAGCTGTTCTTGAACTGTTTCAAGATCAACATTCTTGGCCTTCCTGTAACCTTTTCTGTTGGTCTCCAGCTTGCCTCTCAGGTTCAGCACAGTCGTCTGAAGGCTCTCGAGTTTCTGGGCATCGGAGGTGAGCCTCTCCAGGACTCTCCTGCCACTCACTTCTCTGTTCAGCTCACTGCTGCTGCTGCTTCTTGAAACCTCGCACTTGTCCACGCCCAGCTCTTTCTCTGCGTCAGAATCCGTGAAGGGGGGATCAGACATGCGTTTTGCGTTCTCAAACTCATTGTACACTATGTCCTTATCACTCATCTTGAACGACCTCCTAAGCGACTCGCCAATTGTTAGGTCTCCTCCTCTTTTCCCCGCGGAAGTTTCCCACAGCTCAAGCATCTGTTCGTCTACCCTCCCACTGCCTTTCTTGCAGATCGCTTTTAGTGAGGCGCTCGTGACTTGATCGAGCGGAATGTCTTTTATCAGCATTCCATTCTTTGCTTCAGAGGCTTTGGTTTTTATCTTCTGCAGCTTGGGAGTGTTGCTTGTCTCGCTTCCAGGCCCTTTCCTCCGGCTGTGCTCTTGCTTGTCCCTGCCCGAGAAACAACGTGACTTCACATGCTCCAGCTCACCCGATGTAGATTCTTGCTTGCTTTTGGAAATTGATCTTCTGGGGGCTGCCGGCTTGTTCATCTCTTCCATCAACTTCCCAACCGCATTCACTCTCATCTGCAAGCTCTTTAAGCTAACAAGAGATGAATCTTCAACAACTGTTTCAGAGTCATCTGCTACGAGTTCGAGAATCTGAAAGATGCAAATGTATTATTAACAAGTATGAAAGTCAAGATTTTTTCACCACAATCACATAAAATGTAGTATAAAAAACATAAATTAATTGATATACTAACGAGAGAGAGAGAGAGAGAGAGAGAGATACCTCTTTCTCGTGGCTACGGGATGCTTTCAGCTTCATCTGAAGAAGTGCATTGTGCTCAAGAAGCATTATATCCTCTCTTAGAGCAGCTATAACTGGATTGTATGCATACAGCTGTGATTTCAACCCGCTTATTTCATTCTCCATCGAGCTAATCTGCCCTTTCATTTGCTCCATCTCAGATGTTTTTGAAGCATTCTCATTCTTAAGTTTCCTGCATGCTCCACTAAGCTCCTGCACTTTGTTCTTGAACAGAACTTCATGGATAGAAGAGATCTGAAAGTCAAAATAAAATGCAGTTGCTTCTGCTTCCCAGAGTTCAAACTCGTTGCTCTTCTCCTTTAGATCTGAACACAAAGCCTGTTCTCTAATGGTGTTCTCTTCCATCTGCTCACGGAGTTGTGAAAGCTCGCTCTCAAAGTTCATCTTCATCACCATTAGGCTCTCCATTTCCTCCCTCTGGGATGAATTAGCTTCGGACAGCCGGGAGATGTCATTCTCGAGAGTCTCCTTCATCTGCACTGACTCTTGGACATCAGTCATCAGCTCATCCACCGTTCTGCACAATTGTAGGTTGAAACTTTCAACAGTTTGAACCTTCTTTTCTGCATCCAAGAGCTTTCCCTCTGTTTGAAGCAAAGCATGTTTACCCCTCAGAATCTCCTTCTTCATCTCAACATTGTGTTCTCTCATCCCTTGCATCTCTCCTTCCAATTTACGAACAGTGTCTTTCAAGAGTTCGTTTTCTGCGTTTTGCAGCTCCAGCTTCTCTACCAATGCAGACATCTTTCTTTCAAGGCCACAATTGATATCGTGCTGTCTGTTCAGATCACTGAGAAGTAACTTTACCTGCGAAGCCTTCTCCTCAACAAAGCTCCTAAAAACAACTGATTCATTAGCTGTTGCTAGGCATTCAAGTAGAGCAGCATTGCTATGCTGATCTACCCTATATTTCTCCTCCTTTAAATCAGAAAACTTGTTAAGTAAGTTTGTATTATCTCGATTCACTTGCAAGTATGCCTCCTCCAAAGCATCATAGGATTTATGCAAATCAGCTTGCTTAATAGTAAGACTCTCCAATTCAGCTTCAAGTATGGCAGCATGCTGGCGGCTCTCACTTACATCGGATTTTAATATCGCATTCAGTTCTTGGAGTTTGTCCTTTTCAGTTTTAGCCATAGCGCCCATTGTTTTGAACTCCTGTTGCAATGTCTTCCTCTGCAACTCGAATTCCATCCCCTTGGACTCCAACTGCTCGAGGAGAGTCAGGAGAACCGAGTTCTCAACCAAGAGCAGCTCCTTTTCATTTTCATGGCTCAAGATGGAACATTTCATATCTTCGATAGCTCCTAGAATATGGTGGACAGCACCCTCAATCTTATCCTCGGAATGGCAGTCAGAGTCAGCTTCAAGCGCCCTGAACACCTGGTATATGTTCAATCTCAGCCTCTCGATTTCATCCAACAAGACTTCAGCTTCCGCTTGTTGCTCGAGGCTCTCATTCTCCAGCTCCGAGATCAATTTCTCAGCCAATTTGGACGCCTCAACATGTTTCTGACACTCAATGATGAGGGAGCAATTCTTCTCTTCCATATCTTTCATGAATTTGTGCAAGATACATATCTCAAACTGAGCTTTTAGTGATTTCTCGAGTTCCTCCTCGTATTCCTTCTTCTTCCAGCCATTTTCTTGCTTCAGGAAACGAACTTGATCTTCAAGTCCGGCCAATCTGGTATTGCTCTGGATCTGGGAGGAACTTCGTTCTTGCTTCTCCATAAACAATGAAATTTTGAGTTCTTCGACTTGACAATGCACACCCTCCTTTTCTCTCTCAAGGCTCACACACTTGTCTTCCAGCCCCGTATATCTTTTCTCCAAGGTTTCCAGTCTACTCTCGACGTTTGCCAACCTAGTCGCCAAGCTACTCCTTTCCTCCAAAAGATGTGATCTTTCATTCTTAAGCAAATCACACATCTCTTCCAATCCCTTGGATTTCTCCCTCAAACCTTCGAGTTCTACTCTTGCATTGCAGAGGGTATTCTCAAGGACCGCGTTTCTCTCCAATAGGTTGTGCATATTATCCGTCATAGCCTTCAACTGAGACAGAAGAGAAGCTTTCTCAGACACAAATGTGGCCTTTTCTCCTTGGAGAAACCGGGAAGATTCTTGCAATGCTTTAACCATGTCTTGTGAGCTCTCCAGCTCACTCTGCAAGCGCGAGAGGGAGCTTTCTAGGACTACCTTTTTATCCAGAAGTTCTTGCATGCTCTTCAGCTTATCCGTCAGGAGTTGTCTCTCATCGTTTGCCTCTTCATTTATCTCTCTCAGCATTGAGTTCTCATTCTGCAAGCTCTTTATCGAACTCACCACACACTTCTGGCTCAGACCTGCTGCTTCAACTTGTTCAATTAAAGCCTGGTATCTCCTATTCAGCCCCTCAATTTCCCCTTCCAGGCACGTTATCTCCTGCTTGAGAGAATTACTTAGGTCAGTGTGGCGTGAAACTTCCTTCTCAAGTCTCTCCTTGATCTCCCTCAAGGTAAGGATTTCCTTCTGCATATTCTCCATCGAATATGATTTTGCTTCACTCAGGCTTTGATTTTCCTCCCGAACCTGACAAATCTCTTCTTCAAGTCCCAGCTTCCTTGCTTCCAAGTCCTTGAGAGTGCAAAGCACATTCTCCAGCTCCTGCCTCAGAGCCCTCTGATCGTCTCGAGATTGAGAATGCAGGTCCTGGAGAGTGGCCTCGACACTTGCACGACGTGAGTGTTCATCTTGCAAACATGTTTGGAGATTCTCCAACTCCTCCTGCTTACGGGATAGCTCTTCATCCTTGGCAGCAATCTTCTTTTCCAGTTTCTCTGCCTCAGTTTGCAGTGAAAGATTTGACATCTCCAACAGGATATACTTGTCTTCAGCAGTCCTCAGCTTCAGATTTCCAATCAAAACATCATTGCTGAGGCGCTTGACTTCCTCTTTCGCACTCACCAAGTCCCTCTCGAGCCTGGAAATCGTCTCTAAGCAGCTTTTGTAGCGCAGTGCAGAATCTTCTTTCTCCTTGTTGAGATCTGCAAGGGACTGCTGAAGCTCAGAGACTTGGTTTTCAGCTGTCTCAGCTTGTTTCTTGAGCAGTCGAGCCTCGTTCTCAAGCATGGTGATCAGATTCTCGAGAATCGATATCTTTTCCAGACATTGTTTATAATCTTCTTCGCTTTCATGCTCTAATCTACAGATTTTGTCTCCCAGTTCCCTGCTATTCTCTTCCAAATTTGCTATCTTTTCTAAGTACATCTGGTGTTTAATGGGTCCAGCATTCTTCTCGACCTCTAACTGAACAAGAGCTTCCTTAAGTGTCTGGACTTCTATTTCAGCTCTGCTAGCTCTCTCATTGAGCTCGACAGAGTCATCCTTGGCATTATTAAGCTCCCTCTCGGCACTGGATAGCTCTGCCAGACACTGCTGATACTGGATGAGAACACTCTCCTTTTCAGCTTGGATATCAGCAAGGGCCCGTCTCAAGTTCTCAACTTCACTCTCAGCTTCTCCAGCTCTTCCAGTCTCCTTCGCAGCAACGTCTTTGAGATGTTGATTCTCATTAGAAAGTTTCAGCACTTGATCATTGAAAGTTCTGCTTTGCTCAAAATATTTCAAATCTTCTTCGACTCCCATTTGTTGATCCTCTTTAAGCGCGTGCATGTCGTCCGTGCCAAACAATGCACGGACTATTCTTGTTTCAGGTGTGCCAGGAGGTTTTGAAGGGGAATCATCGATCAGATCGACAGGTACTTGGTCAGGAAATGCCTTTGCTAGGGTCCGATGGGCATGGCGCAGCTCCCCTGTCGCGTGATTGTACCTTTCAGCTAGTGCACGATACGCCCTATAGAATTCCTCAACTAGCTTCATCAACTCAGGCCGTTTCTTGTAGTACATCTCGGCCCTTCTTGCAAACGAGTCTGCATCCTCTTCGAGTAGCTTGATCATAAATTTGACTTTGGAATCAATATCTGATACATCATAAAACATAGATCAGTAGAAATACAAGAGAAGAAAAACAGCTACCAAAACCATCAATTTAATGAGGTACTGAGTATAATAATAGAAGAAACAAGACACGATTGCACATGCAGATATAGAAATTTACATGAAAACATACACAAACACTGAAATCCAGAATAGTAAATCAATTCACAAAGATGCATAACAAAAAAAATGTGCCTGTTAGATTGTCTTGGAGCCATTTAGAGTTCTTAGGGCTGTTGTGGCTATCCCACCACCAAGAATATAACCGCCTCGATTCTGAACGTGATAAGGCTGCCATAACTGCAGCAGAGAGCAAGTAATGCTCTCGTTCAGCCTCAAAAAATCTGCTCCTTATATGTTAGGCTCTGCAATGCCAAAAATGACTGACGGTAAAAAACCAAAATTTTTGTGAAACATCAAGATGCATAATTTTAACGAGCAAGGGCATCTGAATTACCTATTTGACCAGGAACTGGAAAATGCAGTTCACTACAGTGACTTATAAGCAAAATTTGTGGAAGAAATCCTGAGCCAAAGAATTAAATATGACATATTTTAGACCTCACATGCATAAAAGCAAACTACAGGTGTAGACTTCATTCATACAAAGATCACATAAAGCAAAATAATTTACAATCCACTTGTTGATCTTCCCACAACCAGTGAATCAGAAAATTAATCATAAATTTTAGTAGAAAGGTTATATACCTAATAACATCAATAACTTCAAACCACTTCCTCAGCAACAAATGTCAAATCACAACTGAGGATTCCATAATAAAAGTGAAGTTCTAATAGCAAAAACATTCTAAGAAATCTTATTTAGAACCAAGGGCTGTAAATTTGGATGTTTCATCAACAAAAATATACTTTTGGAACACACAAAAGAACTGATATCCATGAACAAGCAATGAAGCTACAAAGATAAATTGCAAGAAACAGTAAATTACAGAAGGAAAATATGCAATTTTAGAAACAAAATATGTTGAACTCAAACTCAATTTGAGGAAATGTTTTGACAAAGCAAATGGCTTTTTCATGGCAATGAGCTTCATCGTTACTGTAAATAGACACAAGTCATCCCTGACAATACAGATCAACAACTTCCTAAACTAAGACACATGATTTATTATGGTAACAAAACTAAAACAAAGCATTTAATTAAAAAAACAAAAAATAGAGCAGCCAATCAAATGGGTACAGTATCAAGCCCTTCATGAAAAATGGGGCTCTCAGAAAACTCCAAGATTGAATCTTTCAACTAATATTGATACAAAATAAAACAAAGATCAAATTTTTACAAGTGAAACTCACAAAATTAAGAACTTGAACAGCAGCTGTTGTCACGACAATCACACCCCAGCCGCAAGATTTCACATTCACCCCATTGCTTCTCTCTCTCTATCTATCCATCTCTCTCACCAACTTCTGCAACTTTGTTCTCTCTCTGTGTGTGTTTCCTTTCTCTCACTTTATCATTGAAGGGTCATTAGCATTATCAGTCTTTGGTTTTTTGTCAGTGTGAAGGAATTCTGTTAAAGGACTGGTGATTAAAGCCTCTCACTTGCTACTAATAAGCTTTACATACAGATACAGTGTATCTATACATTAAAAAAGAAATGCGAAAAGTTAGCGCTACATATGATTTTGATAACGGATATATTCATTATTTCTTTTTCTTAGACTATATTGTCGGCCTCAAAATTTTCCAAATGGTTAAAGCAGTATTTCACTCTTGGAAGATAAACAATTTAAATTAGTTTGAAATCAATTACCAATGCGTTGATTTAGGAAGGCCTTTGAATTGTGTTATTTATGATGCGTTGATTTTATATAATTTACCGATATTACGGGAAAATGCAATAATGTGCATTGATTCAAAATAATCAAAACCTTATTTCTTTATATAGAAGTAGTAAATTATACTCAATAAGTTAATAACTATACGAACTTGATTCAATTAAATC
>JAOWBI010010787.1:0-10927 GCA_028566235.1 Salvia elegans | reverse complement strand
ACAAAAGCTCCATTTCATAAACCATCGTCAACAGTCTCAACTCAAACCACGAAAATCTCAAACTCAGAACTAAGATCGAGCAACAAAACAAAAAACACAAAAGTTAGCTAAGAGGAGAACACCAAAACGACTAAGAGTCAGAAATTATCCAGCAAAGAGAAACTAAAACAGAATAGCATATGTCTCGACCCCTCGGGGTTTAAGAAAAACACAAACAGAGGAATAATTCTTCAAAGATTCAGCTCCCTTCTTCCTATATGAGGAAGAAGAGAGGGATGTGATGGTAGAACGTCGACTTCAGTGGCTGCTAGCTTCCTGGCTCCATACTATCTACGGCCTAAGTGACTATGAGAGTGAAGAGTGTAAGTGATCGAGGATGATTTCTTCTTCATGTCCTCCTCTATTTATAGGACGACTTGTGCACCAATCCCTAGGGAAATGTCCTCCTGATTTGGCGTTAATGCCCCTTGCCAAAAAGAGCATCTCTTCTTTCTTTCTCATCTAACTCATCATATCATGTCTTCATGTAATTGGCTTCTCTTGATCAACTTGCTCAGCTCGCCAGGCGTAGTTGCTCCTCTTGTCTCCAAATGATCAGTTTGCCTTCAGTTCGGGCCAGTTTTCCACTTCTTTTTCGAATTGATAAGTTGCTTCTACACTCGGCTGCTTCAATACTTTCCAGTTCCTGCACACTTAAACGACTGCTTTTTCCAACCTTAGTACCCCAATTAGTGCAATAACCATCAACAAACCATGCCTGAAACGAGCCATATAAAACACCTTAGCACAGTTCATACTTCAGTAGGACAAGTCACATAAGTTTTGCCCATGCGGCACAAGCGTAGATTACATACACTAGAGGCTTCAATCCCAGATTTGTAACTCCTAAAGCTCCTAAGACCCTTAAAAAGTCATCACTCTCTATTAACAGTGTCGTTTTAAAAGAAGCTAATTTTAGTGTCAACTAAGCTCTTCTAACTCACCAACCTGCTTTCACGATTACGTAGCAAGTCAACAGATCATCACAGAATGTCTCACTCAAACGTGAAATAATTATCCAACACTTAGAATAGAAACGGAGTAATGAACAAAATGGATATTAAATAAATAAGAATTGTATAACCAAAGTCGTTACTAACACATCCCTAGAATTCTATGAATCTATTTACGCATAGTAGAATAATCTAAAGACATAGTTCTTAGGGAAAACAAAGAAAACATAAAGACTAAAGCTAATAAAACCGAAAGGTAGAATCCTTGCAGCCTTGATCTTCTCTTGAATCCTTCTTCGAAACCCTTAAACAATGAAGAACTCTCAAATATCTCTCTCTGGAATTATGTAGCAAAAAGAAGATCCTTAATGATAAAGCTTGAGGGTATATAGGGCAAATAGGCAGCAAAGTATGGTAAATCTTGGGAGGAAAGTAGGTCAAATTTGTGCGTTGCGTTTTCCCAATGGGCCGCTGCACTTTCTTCAGCGGTCGCTGGCGAGTGATCCGTAGCTTCTGTCTCTTGATCAGCGGTCGCTACACTTGGGTTCAGCGGTCGCTGGCAATCATCCCGTAGCTACTGGAACTTCTGGAGCGGTCGTTGGGCGTGTTCTTGTTTTCAGCACAACTTTCCCGGAGCGGACCTCTACCTGTTCAACGGTCGATGTCGGCCAGTGGTCCCTAGCTGGGTTACAGCGGACCACTGGACGTCTTGAAAGCTCCAGATTTCCAACTTTGACTTTTAGCTATCTTTTAGGCTCTATTTTACACATTTCTCACAAAACACGTCAAAATACCAAAATAGACAAAATATGCACAATATGGACATGTAATGCGACTTTGACATTCAAAACGGACCAAATAATGGCCTTAAAATAGTGTGAAATCTGAGCGTATCAGCATGCATTGTCGAATATGAAGTCCACTTCATTTTGAAGAAGTCGAGTTAATGGTTGTGCCACATTGGCGAAATCCTTGATGAACATACGATAAAACCCTGCATGGCCAGAAACCCACACATCTCCTTCTGATTCGTAGGATAAGATAAACTTAGAAATGACCTCCACTTTGGCTCGATCAACTTGTATACCTCGTTCAGAGATGACCCAATACAATACTCTCTAGAACCATGAAGTGGCATTTCTCGAAATTTAAAACCAAATTCTTCTCTTGGCACCTTCTTAGCACCACTTCTAAATGATGTAGGTAGGAAACGTGTCTCCATAAACTCTGAAGTCGTCCATGAAGATTTCAATGTATTCCTCTAAAAGGTCTGATAATATGCTCATCATACACCTCTGGAAAGTTCCCGGAGCGTTGCACAACCCAAATGGCATCTTCTATACGCATAGGTGCGAATGGGAAGGTAAAGATAGTTTTATCCTGGTCCTCAGGATCCATATAAATTTGGAAATATCCACTGTACTCATCTAAAAAATAGAAATATTGTTTCCCAGCCAGTCGTTCCAACATTTGATCAATGAAGGGCAGAGGAAAGTGATCCTTTCTGGTAGCAATATTCAGTTTGCGGTAGTCTATATACACATTCGCCATCCTATGACCAGTCGGGTGGGCACTAGTTCGTTCTTATCATTCGCAACCACTTGGATTCCTGATTTCTTTGGGACCATGCGCACTCTGCTGACCCACTCACTGTCTAGAACAGAGTAGATAATCCCCAAAGATAGCAACTTCAATACTTCCTTCCGGACCTCTTCGCGCATATTTGGATTTAACTTCCATTGCGGGTCTCTATGTGCCTTAGCTCCTTCCTCCTGTCTAATGTAGTGCATGCATAGATCTGGACTTATTCCTACCAAGTCGGCTAGGCTCCATTCTATTATCTTCTTGTTTCTTCCAAGCACAATCACTAGATGTGCCTCTTGTTCCCTGGTTTAGTTGTTGTTGCTCTACCCCTAAGAATACATATTTCAGATTCGGTTGTAACTTTTTCAACTCAACCTGAGGTGGTAGCATTTCTGAGGGTAGTGGATTTTTTTCTGCCTCCCTCTTTCCTAACTCATCGATGTTTGGGAGCTTCTCCATACTAGCCAGTATGCGAGCTCTGATTGCTCGAGCAAACTCTGGCTTCTGACAAAATTCCTTGATGGCTTCTTCAATCTCCTGATCGATCAATCATTGGTCGCTGATCAGTTCACACCATGTTGAGACTTTCATGTCAACTTTTCCATAAGTATCTGGAATGTGAATCCTCCCATGCAATAGTTTCGTCTCAAGATATTCTTGGACCAGTGGCTCAATCACATCAACAGATCCTAAGTTTTCAAAATCCATGGATTTCTTCATTGCTTCATCAACATTAAAGGTGAACTTTTCCCCATGAAAATCAATACAAATAGTACCCTCTACCATATCTACGATAGTTTTTGGCGGTCCTCAAGAAGGGTCTACCCAAAAGTATGCCACTAGATTCCTTAACCTCACGTTCACTCATGTGAATGAAAAAAAATTCTACTGGGTAAAGGAAATCATGCACCTTCACTAACACATTTTCTACGACACCTTCTAGAGTTATGCATGACCTATCAGCCAGTTGTATCAAGACCCTAGTACTTTTCAACTCTACCCCCTTGGTTAAAGACAGGCAATGGCATTACATTATTGGATGCTTCCAAATCACACATGGCATGTTCAACCTTGGCATTCCCTATCATGATGGGTAGAGTGAACATACCTGGGTCAGATCTCTTTGGTGGCAGTTTCTCCTTAACCGTGGTTGAAGCAAGTCCTTCCATTACGACCTTCCGATCTTCCTTTACCCTTCCAGCTATAAACTCATTTATGAACTTCCCTGACGGAGGCATCTTCACAGCTTAGAGAAAAGGTATGGTGACCTCCAGATTCCCCAAAATTGTCAAATAGTCCACCGGGTTCTCACCTTTCGTCTTTCTTGCAAACTGGTAAGGGAATGATTTTTCTACTGGCACTTCTTCGCCATGCCCTTTGATCACCTCCTCCAAATTCCTTTAGGTTCTTCATTTCGTGGTGGTTCTTCCATTGGTTCCGCCCGTTCAAGGTGGCTTTTCTTCAGCGGTGCATCAGCAGTCTATTTTTTCTCACTGGGCTCTCCCACTGACGTTCTTATCTCGGGTTCCTTATATGAGGTACCCGATCTTAACGTAATCTTGCTCACGTTAGCTCTATCAGGCATGTGTACGGTAGCTGGGAGTTTCCCTACATTCCCTTTCATTTCGCTCATCGAGTTAGCCAGTTGGGACAGTTGTCTGTTCATTATATCCATGTTAGCCGTGTGTTCCTTTTGGGGTTCTGCATATTGCACAACCTCATTGTTTGACTGCAAGTCACTTCTCATGTTTTGTTGTGAAGAAAGCAACTCCCCCATCATTTCATCCATTGATCTTTCTTGCTTGTAGGGCCCTGGTTATGGTTTGAACCTTGGTGATGATGGGAGTTATACTGGGCGTTGGGTTGGAAAGGTTGGACATTCTGAGAATTCTAGGCATAGGAAAACTCTGTTGATTTTGTGGTTGGGGATGATATAATCCATACTGGTTAGAGTTGTTTGGTTGATTTTGGAAGTGTTGGTTCTCGGTGTGGTTTTGGTTTTGGTAGTTCCTCTGACGAGGTGGTATGTAGGTAGATCCTTGGTTAGGATTATGTGGGTGTTGGTTTTGACATAGATTCTGGCTCTGCTAGTTCCTTCCTGACCAGTTGGGTTGGTGATCTTGGTATGAACGACCATGGTAGGTGTTCTGAGGTGGATTACGTTGGTTTTGGTTCTCGTCACCCCATTTAAAGTTTGGGTGTTCATGCCATGGTGCATCTCTCTGCTTCCCATGATTCCAACTTCCATTCTGGTTCCAATGCCCGCTGCATTGACTTGTGCTATGCCATCCATGTCTTCAGCAGATATATAATATGTTCCCTGACCACTATGGTCAACTGTTGTCGAGCTCTTGACTGGTGAAGTCGGTCCACTCTTTTCGATGGCTATTAGAATCGCCTTCTCAAGTTTGTCAAACCTTGCCTCCATCCTATCGTCCTTGTCAGCCTCTAAGACACTCGCGACTCCCCGCCTAACTTGACAATCACGTGGGTTATCGTAGGCTCTCTTGGCACTCCAACAGTCTCTCCATTACTTTCTTGGCCTCACTAACTCTGAGGCAGGGGAATCCTCCTCTGCAGGACTAGTTAGCTAGATCCTTGGTTTCTTTGTTCATTCCCTCGTAGAAAGTGTTGTAGATTTCAGCCTCTGCCATATGATGGTTGGGGCATGCATCCAAAAGACCCATATACCTTGCCCAATATTAGCTTATGGTTTCATCGTAATCTTGAGTGACTCCTAATGTAACATCCCAAAACGTGGCTCATGTGGCTCAGACGAAAATTGTTTTCTGATGCGAGAATTCGCAAATTCAGTGCGAATTTCTACGAATTTGTGCACGATATTATGGGTAATATTGAGAATGAAATTAGAATATATATGATATTTGTGTAGAGAATTCAATATAAGGGTATTTTCCTCTTTTTAATTGAATTAAGCTAAATTGTGTTACTTAAATAAAAAGTGTCTGATTCATTTGGACATGTTGGATATTATTTGTATATATGTGAAATGTTTCTTGAAATTTATAGGGACTTCTTGAAGAAAATAGTAAATAAAATGATGCCATTTGTCATCACTTTTGACCACATTTTAAAAATAATTTGTTATAGGCATCTTATAAACTAAAAATACATTCATTATCACTAATTTTTTTCCCTGAAGTTCGACTGTCACACCTCCTCAAACCACCGTGTCTTATTTCTTTTAAATTCTCAAGCTCGTCGCCGAATCATAAAGTAATCATGAAATTGGAAGGTTATCAAGCTACGCCCAAATATTAGCCATGTCAAAGAGTAAGGGGGCAGAAGAAAAAGAGACGTCGAAAAGAAAGGTTTGGAAGTAATCGCCATCGAGGTAGCATGCTCATCACTTAAAAGACCTAATTCTTTTAGTAATAATTAAATGTCCTTATGTGCTTTATGTGATTATATGTGATTATGTCTTATGAGAGACTAATGAAGTAAGTTGTAAGAATATGATGTATTATTGCATGATTTCATAATGAAATATGAAAAGGGAATAATATGATTATGACTATAAAGCTGGTTAGATAAATGTGGAAATGGGTATTAAGGTGATGGTTAGATAAATGTGGATATGAGTAATAAGGTGAACACGATAAGATATATTTTGATGAGATGTATACAAATATGATTATATGTGATGATATTTGATCTATCTATGATGACGTGTGATCTGTGTTGATGTGTTATGTTTGAAATTGTCAGAAATAAAGTATACTTGTATGTGCTTATGCCCCTTGCTTGAGTGTATTCTGTGGGTACAATTAGCATGCCATAGGACAGCAGCGCTGCATTATTTGTGATCACTTGTCTTCTGGATAACCGAAGCGAGAATAGTCTGAAATCAAATCTGATATGTCTAATATCTATATCTGATTATCTAATTATCTGTCTGCACTGTGCGGAGTCCTCTCGGGGACTAAATCATCTACGTCTGATTCTGTTTCTAATCTGGTCCGTGTACCCTAGTCTGTCACCGAGCACTTAATGGGGCTATATATGTTTAATTATGTGAAAATCTTGGTGGTCTATATAGGCGTTAGTATGTGAATAATAATTTGTGATATGCATTTTACTTTGTATTCTATCCTATTAGTTTACATGAGATAGAGGGTGATGACTGTTGATATGTTCTGGGATTGGGGTTGATATTAATCATTGTTGGTTTCTGGCATGTGTTGGTTATAGGGAAGATGCTGCCCAATTTATGTTAGAAATTAATAAGATGATAATAATATAATAGAGTTGGTAATAATAGGAAAATATAACAATAATAAGAATTTTTAGAATTTTAAGTTGTATGATTATTGCTGGAAGAGCATTTTGGTTCAAGTGTTGAGTGTGCTACAGGTTAGTCGGCATTGGAGAGTACCGGTCGATGTTTCTTCATGTCTGTCTCAGCGCTGCATCTTTGGCGGGTCACTAAGCTCAATTAGTAATAGATGTTTTGAATTGTTAGTTGTGGCATGTTTGTACTAAATATTATGCTAAGTTACTTCCGATGTAATTATAAAAATAATTATTGATTTAAGGATTTGATTTTGAATGATTCAGAAAATGAAAATTTTAAATTGTCATACTTTATGGTACTGGAATTGTGACATCGCCTATTCGGCCGGCGGACGATCGGGTGGGAGGTGTTACACCTAAGATCTCCTTTCTCAGCGGGCTGGTCTTTGTGGATGGAAAGAATTGATCTAAGAAAGCTAATTTGAAATCAGCCAATGTTCTGATGGAGTTAGGCGTCATCCTCACGAACCAAGTATTTAGCCTCCCCTTTAGGACGAAGGCCAAAGCTTGTTACTGATAGTCGTCCTCCCTTGACCCTACCGGTCGTTTCTGTGCTTTGCAGATTTTTCAAAACTCAAAGGAATTCATATGGCCCCTCGTAGCTTTTACCATGAAATGAGGGTAGCACAGCAATGACGTCCGGTTTGACATCACGAGCCGACTGTCTTAGGGTCACAACTATCGCTTGAGGGGTTCGCCTTCCGAGTGGGCATTTAATGACCCGATATCGGGATTGTCTTCATGGTTGTCAGCCATTCTCAATCTTACATCCTCTGAATCGATAGCAAACACCGGTTCTTCCTTTACCGTAGTATTTCTGTCCTCGTCACTGCTTGAGCCCAAATCAACTGGAAATGGGGTTGATAGGCCAGAACGAGTGGTGACAGGTTCTGCAACTTCTCTACGCAACCAATGCGATGTAGTTCCTCGTGTAAGGATTGTTGGTTTCCTATGCTCATAGGTTGAGATCTTGTTCATAAACGGAAAAGAACAGAAAAGAAAGTATTAACAATATGTACGCCATAATGTCATGCAACAATCGTATGTAAATACACCATCCATTCCCGGCAACGGCACCATTTGATAAGACAAGTTAGAGTGCAAGGTTTTCAACTAGTCGGTAAGATACCTAGACCTAGTTGTGTCGTTGGACTCTTGCCTAAAATCTGTTATCAAAACCTCAACCCTCTTCTACCGTCTAGTATAGGGGGAGTAAAGGACGATCCCACAGAGATGGAATTAGGCGAAGTACAACTGAGAAGACATTCTGGAAAGGTTGGTTAGCTACCACACTTTAGGGTTGAGCTTAAACTAGGCGTGAAGTTGGCTGACCCTATGCTTATCCTGACCAGTGGGTCTCTAACTATATATGTTGCATTGTCACGTGCTTAAATTAACATACGTGTGTAAACAAAGGTGTGAGAGTGCAAGTGGAAGGCTTCTAGACGAAACTTACTAAATTTGGCTAAACACCCAAAAAAAGAATCAAGATGTGTTGGTTAACTAACTACCTAAGTGTGCAGAAAAGCAGAAATGATAAAGGACGAAAAGCAAAAAGGTGGCGACAAGCACACAGTGGTCCTCCATTCCAGATAGTGAGGTTATCGTCCTCACCAATCAAACGAAAACACACGATTCAGACTCCATGGATGAAAACTCGGAAACTTCAACATCTCAGATCCGGATTCGATTCGTAAAATGAAACCATGCTATACTCAACGATTACACCTTCTGGCTGACTTGCAGTGCAGTGATTTCAAAATCTCATAGATCTCATGCATTCTATAGTTTAAGCTAGCTCAAACATGAATGGAATCTCTAGATCTGCCCACTTAAACAATTTCTCATGCAGAAGAAGATCGAATGTCAAACTTCAGATCTAGCAGCTAGGTAGACGTAAAGCAATCGAAATGAGTAATCATGCATAATAAACCGGAAAACTTAATTGAAAACAGAATCCAAAACATAATGTTCAAAATAAGGTTGTAGCTAAGGTTCCATTCAAAATGCTATCGATATTAGAAAAGTTAAACTAGAAATGCAAGATAAAACAAGAAGAATTATTTGTAGAATCCGGCGGAGCTTCTGACTGAACAGCAGGCTGGGACGGCGGCAACACTCCTTCAACAGGTGGCTGAAGGCTTCAAGTGGGAGGTGAATTTCACTGACTAAGGAATGAGAACGGAGAGGATCAGGCTTGCCTCCAAAGGCATGTAGAACTTGTAACCGAAAAAAAAAAATAAAAAAATAAAAATAAAAATAAAAAAATAAAAATAAAAAAACAAACTGTGGTGTCCCTCTTCTCTTCTTGTGACCTCCTATTTATAGGACGGCTTCCTCTGGTCTTTATAGCTTCACTCTTCATAAAATGGTATTCTTGCCCTTTTCAATAGTTGGCCATTTTCAAGTAGTTTCCTTCTCTCTCCAATTCGAGCTTGGTGGCTTGCATTTTGGCGAATATGCACCCTTTTACCACTTCTTCTCCTCAAACCTTCTTTTGCTTCTTATGTCCAGATTTGTCCCTTAACCTGCACAGCTTAATAGTTTCTTGCACATAATACCTATTTCACACATCATACTGACCAGTAACCGAGGCTTAGAACACGACGTATCAATTATAGACTCTAAAGTTGGCAACAAGCTCACGTTGTTATGGTCTTTTAAAAGATGAATTACTAGGTTTTTCCAAAAATCTTTTCATTTTGAAACAACAATTGTAAACAACAAACCAAGTTCTAATTAAAAAGCAACTAGCTGAAAATCAAAGTAAATCTAACCGTTATAAGATGGTGAAGATTGTGGTCGGCGATTCAGCAACAATAGACATGTTCTTCTTCTACAACAAATATTAACAATAAGATTAATCTGAATAAGAAGAAACAATGAAAAGAACAATTAAAAACAATAAACTAAGTATTAATTATAAGCAACTAATTCAAAAGGAAACTAAATATTACCTACAAAAGATGGTGAAGATCATGGTCAACAACTCGACGACAATAGACTTAGTTCCTCCTCTACAACAATGGAATAGTGATCCGAGAACAACTAATATTGAAATGTTTGGACACCACGTCACACCACAAGTTCACAACAATTAAATCAATCATGCAATGGAGTTATCACAATAGAACTCGAGAACAAGAGAGAGTAGGGAGGAGGAGATGAACAGCAGAGAGTATTAAACAATATATATAGGAGAACATGAGAAGTGCAAAAAATAACCGTTGAATTGTTGGAAGAAGAATAGAGACGCAAACGCAATCTCTCATCCCTAATCATCATCTCTCAGGCTTCTTTACCTATAATATTATAGGGAAACAACTAAGTAATAAAGTAATTATATGTATGAATAGTATTACAGGAACGGCTTAAATCATGGAAAAGTTAATTGAAATTATGGAATATTGAGAGGAGAGAAAGGAAATATAAATTGAATATAGGGATACAGCTAAAATCATTTCAAGATTAATTGAAACTAAGATCATAACTAGAGTTTGAAGAGGAGAAATCTCCGGTCAAGATCCAAATTCTACATTCCATTAACTACCAAACGAGCTAGATGGTTAATGGAGTATCATCATCACTCGTCATAGGTGATGCAGCCGCCGCCGATGATGATGCAAAGGAGTACAATAAGGCGATGAAATCGGAGAAGGCGGTAGATTGAGATTCAGAGAGGACTAGGCACGGTGATGTGTCGGACAGTGTTCGGCGGAAGAATTCTAGGCTGGGTGCCTGGGCGGGTTAGATCTCCGAGCATTAGTGGAACGATGCGCTCCTGAGGTTACGGCCATTATCCTTCACTGGCTGGTGCAACCGACTCATTATTAATTTAAAGGAGCTGAAAAACAATTTCCTTGTTGTTTCCGTGAAAATTAAATTGCTTGATTGATCAAATTTAACTCATGATTGCTACTCCCTCCGTCCCAGTCTAAGAGTCACATTTTGTCATTTAAGTCCGTCCCAGTTTAAGAGTCACATTTAGAATCTACCATATTTGGACATAAAATTTAACCTCATTATTCATCAAATTT
>JAOWBI010010265.1:0-11027 GCA_028566235.1 Salvia elegans | reverse complement strand
ATTTGTTGGAAATAAAAATAAAAAATGAAATTGAATGAATAGTTAAGAGATGAGATGGTTAAGAGATGAAGGGATGCATGTGCTGTCTCTTAGTTAAGAGATGAAGTGAAAAGTACAGTGGGGCCCATGAATAGTGAAGAGATGAGACGGTTAAGAGACGGATAAGAGACGGGGATTATTTTCCCCAAAATAGTAATTTGTCAGCTGTAATTGACTTTAAATAATAACTACAAAATTCTGAACCACCACAATATATATACTATGAATTAGTTTCATTTTTGAAAAGTTCAATTTCAATTCAACTCAAATTCATTATTTAAATACTCCATAAAAAATAAACATATAGCATGGACTATTAATTTATTTCCACTTCTGATCTGTCTAATCAAATTTATAAATATGTCAATGGCATTGGGACGTGAAGTCTCATATTTTAATACTCCTAGTAAAATTCCCATTTTATAAATTTACTCACTATATAATCGAGATTCATATTTCATTTATTTAATTATAGACGAAATATATAAATTCCAATGGCGCGGTAACCCCACTGCAATCTCATTGATTTGGACGTTTAACTCAAGAATTAATATTCATCACCATATAATCTAAAACACGTAATTTACATATTCAAAGAGTTGGAGCGACCAGTTTTATTCCAGATTTTGTTTCATAGTCGCTCTCACTCATACATTTTCATTCAATTTAAATAAAAATTAAATCTTGATAGACCCCATTTTCCGTGTTTTCAGTTATAGCTTCCAAAAATCCAAAGCTAAATCTCTTTCTATATAAACAATTTGGAAAAATATATAAAAGGAAGATTTCGTTTTCTGCTGAATAGATATCTGCTCTCTATTCTGTGGCTTTGAAGTTGCAGACCACTCAAGAAAAGTTGAACGTACGTGTAAAATTGGATTGGTTGATTTTGGCTTTCTGCAACTCAAGTGGGGTATTTGCCATTTGCCTCCCCCCCCCCTCCTTCTTTTGTCCTTTTTATCTATCGGGGCTGCTTTCTTTTTGGTTGGTTTTAGTGATTTTGTGGGTTTTGTTGCTTGAGATTTTATGATACGAGTTCAGCAATTTGATGCCGGTGATTGAGGTTACTGTCTTGTGGGATTGCATTGGATTGGAAATTGTTTACTGGGATCACTGCAAGATTTGATTCTGGAGCAGGTAAATTGTGATTCTTGTTTAAATTTCTAGTGCTCAGACTCTGTGTTATTTTGATTTCTTGAAATCGTTCTTGTTTTAGTGTACATTGTTGATTTCTTTAATGTTGTGATATGGTAAATAGTTGAGTGGATATGCAGGTTTTGATTTGGTAGGAATGGTAGAATTTGATTGGTGATATGTCATCTGCATCTCCCTCCCCAAATTCACCTCCCCCTCCGCCCTCCTCTGCTTCTTCTCCACCATCTCTACCACCTCAGCCCAATTCACCTCCGTCGACTCCTCCTCTTGCACCGCCACCTCAGCCTCTCTCACCACTACCAGCATCCTCTCCTCCTCCTCCGGCAAATGCTCCTCCTCCTCCTCCGGAAACATCACCTCCTCCATCAACTCAACCTCCTCAGCCACCAAGGCCTCCTCCAACTTCCTCTCCGCCTCCACCTGATCCACCACCAACTAGTCCTATTACGCCACCTCCCTCGACTAATTCGCCCCCGCCCCCACCAGCACCCGTAAGTAGTTCCCCACCTCCACCATCAACTTCACCACCGAGCAGTTCTCCTCCTACTCGTCCGCCTCCCAATACTTCGCCCCCACCACCATCACATAACCCTCCAGCAAGTTCCCCTCCACCACCATCAAATAGACCTCCCCAAGATTCACCACCACCACCAGTCGTGCCACCCGGTAACCCTTCCACTTCCCCAATACCGCCTCAGTCTCCACCACGCCCAAATTCTCCTCCAAGACCACCACCACCACCACGGCCTTCAATAGGAACATCACCACCTCCTCCTTCCACAGCCTCACCAACTCCATCTCTGAATCCACCAGGTGATACCAACTCCAGTGATACTGCACCGAGAAATTCACAACCCTCAAGTGGTGGTGGCCTTGACACTGGCGCCAAAGTTGCAATTGGCGTGGGTAGCCTATTTGTTGTGATACTTGTTCTTGGACTTGCAATCTGGTGTTGCTGGAAGCGAACGAGAAGGGCTTCTGGCCGTAATGGTGGTTACATCAAGGCAACCTCAAATTATTCTCCAAAATCTGGTAAACAAACAGTTAGCACTTGCTTGTAGTATATTTTATATCCTCACGTATAAAAGGAAACTCAGTATGTATGTATTCTGATTTTTGCATAGGTGATGGATTACATAGAGTACAAGTAACACCAAATAATGGAAGTGGTTCTGGAAATCACTCTATGCGTACACCACATGAGCGAGGTTTGGGGAACTCAAGGTTGTTGTTCACCTACGAACAACTAGTTGATGCCAGTAATGGATTTTCAGACCAGAATCTCTTGGGGCAAGGTGGTTTTGGTTTTGTGTACAAAGGAACTCTCGCAGATGGTAAAGTAGTAGCAATTAAGCAGTTACGGATCGGTGGAGGGCAGGGGGAACGGGAATTCACCTCTGAAGTTGAGATAATTAGCCGTATACACCACCGTCATTTGGTCTCACTTGTAGGTTATTGCATTTCTGGGGAGAGAAGACTGCTTGTATTAGATTATGTTCCTAACAATACCCTCTACTTCCATCTTCATGGTAAGTTGTTCTTTTTCTAGGGTGGAACTGTTGTTTCTCGGAAAGTAGTTGTTGATATTTAGTTTTTCCTGCTCAGCTGAAGGCCGGCCTGTCTTGGAATGGGGTACACGTGTGAAGATTGCTGTTGGGGCAGCTCGTGGGATAGCCTACCTTCACGAAGACTGTAAGCACTTCATTTTCACTCTTGCATTCCAAACTTCACCTGTTCCGGTTTAATAATATGTGCAGTTGGTGATGATTATTTGTGCTTTTTAGTATAGAACCATATGCACGTACCTAATTTTGTTAATTGTTAAAGGTCAACCTCGTATTATCCATAGAGATATCAAGTCGTCAAATATCCTTCTGGACATAAACTTTGAAGCTCAGGTATGGTGGATGTCCAACTAGCTATATTTCTCTTTACTTGTTCTTCACACCGTATATAACATTTTCTCCACCAGGTTTCTGATTTTGGACTAGCTAAAATAGCTATGGATGCAAATACGCATATCAGTACACGTGTAATGGGAACTTTTGGGTAAGTGATCAAGTCGAAAACATGGCTTCGGGTTCAATGCTAGCTAAAGTCTTCAAGAAATCATTGTGGTCTTATTCATAGTCTAATAGCTTATAGCGGCTTTCTTCAGGTACATGGCACCTGAGTATGCATCAAGTGGCAAGTTGACTGAAAAATCTGACGTGTTTTCCTTTGGAGTTGTGCTCTTAGAGTTGATAACTGGACGAAAGCCTGTAGATACATCTCAGCCTTTAGGGGATGAGAGCCTCGTTGAATGGGTAAGTTCTTTCACCCGGCATCCTCTTGATTATTGGGGTCCGTTTGCTTGATTGTTAAATTACACTAATTTTAGTAATCTTGTCATCATCAAAGCTTCCGCTTGCAAAACCAATAGAAGGCTCTGCTTTAAATTCTCCCTTAGTCTCGAGCTGCTTGTCCCTGTAATCATTGAGATTCGATGAATCTAACACGACAATTGATATTCAATAGCATTTTCTCCCATCTATGTTTCTATCAGGCCCGACCATTGTTAAGCCAAGCTATCGAGACAAATGAATTTGTGGGACTAGCAGATCCAAGACTAGCAGAGAATTTTGTTACTGATGAGATGGTCCTACTGATTCAAGCTGCAGCAGCTTGTGTTCGCCATTCATCCATGAACAGGCCCTCAATGGGACAGGTAACAAGTTTATCTCGTACTACGACCTAAATTTTCATTAAGACTCTCTTTGGCTGGCGACGGGGCCTCTCAAACACGTAACCGTGCAATCCAGGTTGTGAGGGCTTTCGACAGAATGGTGACCCCAGATTTGACAAATGGGGTGAGAGTCGGGGAAAGTGAAATAATCAACTCTGCTGAACAATCTGAAGAGATCAGGTTGTTTCAGAGGTGGGCATTTGGAAGTAAAGAAGTTAGTAGTGATTTCTTCAGTGGGAGCAGCGAGCGCAATCCGCAAAGTGGCCAGAGAGATTGATGGAATTGAGTTACAGTTCCAATCAAGAATGATTTTTTTTGAAGGAAATGAAAATATGGCAAATGATGCTGGTTAAGAGGTAATAGCTGCATTGAGCTATAACTGTCCATTGCAACTTCGATTTTTTTGGGATCTTGTAGATTCTGTGCATTCTATTTCTAGGGCCAATTTTTTCTTGTATATGTCTTCTTTTTTCTTTCTTTTTTTGGGTATTCAGCAATAATAAAGTTCATTCAATTTTGCCCCCTTCAATTTATGTAGACTTTATTTGTTATGAATCATATTAGACATTTTGTAGGATTTCATATGCTGAGTTGGTCTCAAGCAGACATTCACCAAAAATGAAAAAGAGAGTAAAAAAAGCAACAGACTCTGGAAAAATGAGGTTATTTTTATACTTGAAATACAAGTCTTGTGATCTGGGCTTTTTGTCAAAATATTTCATGGTTAGACTATGCTGTATTCCAAGATTCCGTGTGAAATGTAGAGTGCAAGTTATCAGATTTTGACAGCTTATATTTTTCATTTAAAAACCCACCTCTCGAAGACCAAAAATAATAAAAAATAATAAAAGGCGCCATCTTTTCTATGAGCAATTATGTATGTGAAGTCATTGACTATGACACATAACAATTTGTTCCTTATAATTTATTTATAGCTTCTGAATTTGCCATTTTCATTGCTTCACACATGATAATACCCTTCCAACATGCCAAGAAACTTATTCCTTTATCAAGATATGACTTCCATTGATCACCTTCTTCTTCTCTTTCTTGTTCTTCCCCCCAACACAGAAAATCGAGATGGAAGATCGAAACGTTCTTGCTGCAGACTGCATTGTCCTGTGCTGCTGCTGCCAATGTATGATGCTGCAGATCCTCATTTTCATACTGCTGAAGCTCCCACACAAGCTGATGCGGAAGACTAAAAAATACGCGAAGAAATTGAGAGCATGCAAGAGAGGAACGGAGATCATGCAGATAGAGATGCCGAGAAATGGACAGGACAGCTTCACAAGCCACGGTGGATCAATGAGAATAGAATCCATTCGATTTGGGTGCTGTATGGCTGAAATCGAGCACGTTTTGGATGGTCTTTCAAGTAGGGGTGAGTTCGCTTTTGGCAGTTTTTGGGGTGGAGAAGTTGCTTCAGACACAAGTTTCTCTTCTTGTTTTAACAATGATCAAATTGATTATGAGGTCGTTAGCTGCCGTTTGATGGAGTTATTTGGCACTGCCAACTTCTCTTCACAGCATTGATTCCTTTAGATTCTGTCCTTATTTAGAAGAAATATCCAAAAATAGTTCTTGCAAGAAATGCCATGATTCCTTTATTGTTTTCTTCTTCTCTCTATATATACATAGCATAATCTTTCTATTTCATTAATTTGGATCATTCTTTTCTAGAATAAGGACAGCCCCACATCATTGAACAAACCAAAAACCAACTTACAAGAAATAAAATACATCAATCAATCATATTCCTCCCTCTCCCTTCCCCTCCTCATCTATTCTACAATTTGATGGCTTCAATGCAATGCGATGCCGAGCAGCTGAAGCAACTAAAGGAGATCTTCGACCGGTTTGACATGGACAAAGACGGCAGCCTGACGCTGCTGGAGCTAGCGGCCCTTCTCCGGTCCCTCGGCCTCAAGCCCACGGGCGACCAAATCCACACCATCTCGTCCACCATGGACGCCAATGGCAATGGCGCCATAGAGTTTGATGAATTGGTGGAGCTGATGTCGTCTGATCTTAGCAAAGAAGCCCCTGACCACGACCAGCTCATGGGGGTGTTCAAGGCCTTCGACCGCGATGGAAATGGCTACATCACCGCGGCTGAGCTGGCAGGCCAGATGGCCAAGATGGGCTCTCCCCTCACCTACAACGAGCTCACCGATATGATGCATGAGGCTGACGTCAATGGTGATGGCGTCATCAGCTTCCACGAGTTTGCCAACATCATGGCTAAATCGGCTGTAGACACCCTCAGCCTCCCTCCCTCGTGGTTGGAATCCTAGGTAGCACAGGTTAAGGTTATCATCAAACGGTTAGGAATGTTCTTGAAATCAAGATTGAATTTTTATTTAATGCCAGATATTTTTAGAACCAAATCTCTCTCCATCTCTATTTCATGATAACTTATTCCATTATTACATCAAGATTCTGCTGTCTAACTACGAGGAATTCTACAGTAGTAAAATTGAAAGAATAAAAAAATTTACAAAATCATGAGGGCTTACAACAGCCACAGCATGTTTCTGTACATAGCAAAAAGCTCAAGAATGCCATGCTCCTTCTAGCGGCCATGGCTCCGTTCCTGCAGAGGGTTCGTTCGTGCCAGTGAACGCGCTGTGAATCCAACGGTTGTAGGCCTAATCGACCTCTGCCTCACTATGTTGCAGTACTCGGGATCCTCGTACCACCCCTCGTGCCTTATCCACTGTATCCTCCCATGGTACATTGGGAAGAATCTCATCTGAATCGCGTTGTAGATGAAGTAAGGCACGAGGGCAGAGACCACAACGATGAAGGTGACGAAGTAGTAGGCGGGCGTGGCTGCAAGAGACTGGACAAAGACTTTGTACGCAGTAGTGGCAAAGGATGGAGACATAGCTCCATAGGCCAAGAGGAAAATGTACCAAAATGCAATGCTGCCCCATATCAAAATGTGTTGGAGCAGAGTGAAGTAGCTGATTGCGAGTGCCATCTGGCAGTTCACGACCCAGACAACGCAGGTGTACATTGTGGCTCCGAAGATTTGGAAATCTGCGGTCTTTCCGTCCTCGTTGAACGCCTGAGGGCTCAGCGCCCTTTCGCAGAAGAAGAAGATAATGATGGCACTGCAGAGGCCGTTGAACATCCATCCAATTATGCGGCGCCAGCTGAAGAGGAGATTCTGCACACCTTCTTGGTACAGCATGGGAAACTGCATTGCCAAAACAATGTCAGCATTGATGCATGTTACTTACACATAAAAGAGAGACAGAGAGATGCTGGTGTGAGTTTGTTACCTTTAGACAGAATCTAGCTGATACGTCTTGGTCGAAGACTCCTAGAGCTACCACGGGCAACGATGTGAAGAACACGTTGTAAAGAGACAGGAACCAGTCGTTATATGCAGGTTGTCCGGAAAATGATGTGAAAGCCTCGTACAAGAAGACTGTTATGCCATAAGTGATGTTCTTGTAGAAGAAGTAGCAAATCTGCATTGAAAAGGGATGGATTTTCAGAGATGTGTTGTTTTCATACAACAATGAAGATTGTTTATCAGTGTAATAAGTAATTACCATTGTGGAAATCCTTCTGTAGCACCAGTGTCCATGAACCAAAAGCAAGCGTTCCAAAAATCGGAACTGAGCTATTGCAATGTCGCTCGACATCACTGCCTGAAATTTGCACAAGAAATATGGTCAGTTTTGAAAGGTGGAATGGCTTGCATCAGAAATGGAGCTCTGAGTTATGAGGAATCAGATTTTCTACCTGCATTCCTTCAACGCCACTGATCCCAATTCCGATATCTGCTTCTTGAAGCATTCCAACGTCATTGGCTCCATCACCAATGGCCAAGGTCGTCTTTGTGGTTCCATCCTTGACAAGCCTCGTAACCTAAACAATCACAAGAAACCTTAGTAACACAAAGGAAAGGTAGAATAAACCCAAACAAGTGAAGAATGTGGATGCAATAAACTCACCAGCGCCTTCTGTTTAGGGGAGGAGCGGCAGCAGATGACTGATGCACAGCCGACTGCAAGCTCAAGAAACAGTTTCTTGACGTCGTCTTCCAATGCATATGCAAGAGATTTCCCATCAATGATCAAGGCAAAGGCATCACTGGTTAACTTAGCAACCTGAGCCTTCCCTTCAGTGATCTGTCGAATAACACTTTGCTTCGAAGCCTAATATATCAAAGGAAATAGCAAGAATCTCAGCATTTGGAACCTTTAGATTACCATGAAAGATATCTGTCAAGAAAACAAATTTACCCTAGCAATTTCAATCTTTTCGCCGTTTTTCTCCAGAGCTTTGATCTCAGGGCTCTCCAATGTGATAATAATCTGCTTCATTCCTTGTCTGAGCAAACTACAAGCATACCTGCAAAATTGATTCTCACAGTTAGAAATCTGTTTGAAATCATACACCTCAAAAACAATTTCAAGATATTAATTAGGCCAAGAATGTATATATACCCTATGTTGATAGCAGTTTCCATCTTGTCACCAGTCAAAACCCATAATTTGATTCCTGCTTGAGCTAGTTTGTCAATGCATTCTGGAACCTGAAAGGAATATCATAAACTCTATAAATTTGAGAGAGAGAGAGGGAGGATGCTGCATAGTTCTACATGATTGTCTCATAACTAACCCCTTGTTGGAGCTTGTCTTCAACAGCTGTTGCACCTAAAAGAATCAAATCCTTTTCTATACTTTCAGTAACTTCATCAATCAGTGCCTCACGATCAGCGCTAACTGAGTTTTTGGCAGCCAAAAGTTTTGAATCAAACGCTTGAAATTCGTCTTCGCTTATCTCCCTATAAGCAAGTATCAAGGTCCTTAAGCCTGCATCGGCGTACTCATTGCAGTGCTCTCTGGTTTTCTCTTCATATTCCCTTCCATTTCTAGCAAGCCTCTCAAACATGGCACTGCATAAAGAAAATCATCCGTATTAAACAACCATGGCAATGCCATTTTCGACTTCAGTGATTCATTAAGCTGCAAAGAAAAAGCAACCTGTCAGCTCCTTTGCAAAGTAACATTAGCTTTCCCTCCTCATCTCTTACTATAACTGACATTCTCTTTCTTGCACTGTTGAATTCTAGAATACTTAAGAGATCGTATGATCTGCATCAAACAACACAGTTATTGCATGATCAACTAACATGTACCACATCAGTTATCAACCATAACAACATGGATGTTAAACCCATTGTCTATTAATAGGTTCTCATTTATGATTGTATGAATGTGGTAGAAAGATAAGATACTGACCTTTCAACTCGTTTGCCAGTGACGGGGTTCAACTCATTGATAGAAACACTTGTTTGTGTTCTTTTAAAGAACTCAAAGCCAAGTTCTCTGGCTGCAATGACAAAGGCAGCCTCATCAGGTGATTCAGCTTCATAAGTGATTTTCCCTGTATTCTCATCCACGTCAGGCACTGCTGTATGACAGACTGCCAATAAACGAAAGAATTGCTGGATCACGTTCGAGTGACTCTCATTCACCCAATTCCCATTGTTGACCCTCTCATCGTCAAAGTTGAAGCCTTTGACAGAGGACTTCTTAGGGCTAACAGGGTGCTCTACTGCATGTTTTGCACTCACAGCCAGAGGCGACCCCTTTCTGTTCGCCATCGACCTTTCCACCTCCGTTACACCATAGCCATAAGCAGTGCCAGCTATTGAACACTTGATGAACTCCATGGAGTTGCAAGTCAATGTACCTGTCTTATCAGAGAGAATTGTATCAACTTGGCCGAGTTCCTCATTAAGATTTGAGGTACGAGCGTGAGCTGGCTTATCAGTTTCTTCATAGTACATATGTATGTCTTGATTGATGAAAATGCTCTGGAGCACTTTCACAATCTCTATTGAGACGTACAACGAGATTGGAATGAAGTTGCTGTAGAGCAACAGCACTGTGAGAAAGTGATACACAGCTGCAATGGGAGCCCTATCAGGATCGAAGAAGATGTCAGCTGTCTCGGGTCTGAGGTACCACCTCTGGTGCCCACCTTCCTTGTCTTCCCTAGTTACAATACCAAAATAAACTGAGCCGATAAAGGCCATCAAGAAAAGCACACCGAATAGAAGGTAGATGATCTTGTCCATCTTCTTCTCAACCTTGCTTCTCTTCGAGGGAGGATCTGTGGAGTTTTGAATCACCTTTGTGTCATGGCCAGTGAAGATCACTGCTCCATATATATGATCTGTGTTCCGCAGCTTAGAATCTCTAAGCAGCAGCTGTTGAGGAGAGAGCGGGTATTGCTGCTCCTCGAACTCCATGCTCCCAACAAAACTGTACAAGTTAGCATTAGGATCTTCACATTTCACAATGGCCTTGAAATCACCAAGGTCATGCTCCTCATGCAACGATGAAGTCACTTCCAAGGCCTGCTTCAGCTTCAAATTCGTCTCCCCATCAAGATTCATCGTCTCAACATAGCATATAGCATCCTCGTAGCTCGAAGATAGCAAGACTAAATCTGCAGGGAAGAATTGATCCTTCTCCACCTTCACTAAATCACCCACTCTCAGATTTCTCCATTCAGTGTGCTTAAAAATCCCACCACCCTGATGCACCTTCACCTTCCTATTGTTCATCTCAATATCCTAAAAATCCCAAAACAGTTCATCATCAGAAAAAATAGCCCTAAATTTTCACTACTTCTCCTTGTTTCAATTAAGAAAGAAATCAAGCATATGAAACAGAAAATAAAAAAGCATGACTACTGTCACTTTCCACAAATGGTTTCCATCTAATTCCGACAACACAATAATTCCAAAAACCATTTTCCAACCACCTAAGATGCACAACACTGAATATTAAGAAATCAATGAATACCATTCAATCAATCTAATAAAAGAATCATCAACAACAATAATGTCGGTGGACTACAAATGTGAAAAACAGGATGAGGCAATAAAGATTACCTGCTTCTTCCGTTGCCAATCTTCAATGAACTCTTTAACCATGGTTGCTCCGATGATCACAATCAACGGAATGATGGCGCTGACAGCGGAATAAGGCGCAAGCGGCGTGAATGACAAGCAGCCGATGACAAGGAAGTAGAAGTTAGCCACTCTCCTAAACTGCTCAAACAGAGACTTGGG
>JAOWBI010010218.1:0-11028 GCA_028566235.1 Salvia elegans | reverse complement strand
TCTAACTGACCTAGGAGATGGGAAAAGTACGGACACTTGCATGACAACCAAACTCAAGGTAACTTGTAAACTAGAGTTAAACTACCTGGAACACCTATAACTGAAGGAACATGCCAAAAATTTCCCAAAATAGGCAGACAAAGATGCAAAAGCAAATGGGGACCATATTTCCTAAACTAGCTGGGGTTGGCAGAAAAGCTGTAAAAGCAAAAAGCAAAAGCAAAAAGCAGATCTGATTCTCTAACTAACTTCTACTTCATCTTCTCCAAACAACCAAGTAAAACAGAGCATGGAACAGAGCTTCAACACCATTGACGAAATAAAACAGAGCATGCTTCAAAACGAGACATAAATGCGAAATTTAAGCTAGAACTACCAGATCTACGCTACTGGGTCAAGCAGAAAGCGAAATAAATACAGATTAACCTTACATGCATCACGTAAACTATCAGATCACGGAAATCGAGCACGTGAACAACTAGATCTCAATATCTAAACTACTGAAAATCATGTAAACAGCATGGATCTAAACATCTAAGCCACCAATAGCGAAAAACATACACGAAACATGAGTAAATAGCATCATCAACATGAAAATAAACCAAAGCTTCATAAAACTAGAAATAAGCCGAGATCCAACGTTGGAGTCGTCAATTACTCCGTCGAAACCACAGAACTAAGCTAAGAAAACAACAAACTATTTAAACTAAACTAAGAGAGCGGTAGCGTTAAGCGCCTATTAGAGCTTCCTACCTAAACTACGATAGCGTTAAGCGCTCTTCTTCATTGTGGAAAGCTTCTATTTATAGAGTAGCTTCAACTTCAACCTTAAGGCAACTTCACATCTGATTTGACCATTTAACCCTTGCAGTAATTGAGGATCTTCGTGTCAGCACGTCATTCTGTCTCCTTGACCAGTTAGGCGACTTTTTATGCACTTTTGCTTCTGCCAGCGCTTTTGTGATTCCCCTAGGTCAGGTTGATGGCTTGGCATTTTTCACTTCGATATCCTTCGATTTCATCTGCCCGGTCGATTTGCATTCGTTTCCTGGGTCCGACAGATTTCTCACGAACTTGAGCTCATAAACACTCATTAGCTCACTGAAATTACAGAAATTCACCCCATAACCAATGCATGAAATGAGCCTTGTCAAACTGCTCACACTTAAATCATACTTGTCCTCAAGTATGAAAGACAAGATAAAAAAAATAAAGCAAATTTCAACGCATGGTTATCACTTGACCGACTCTAAAAAACACAAACTCCTAGACCTAGATGCAAAAAGACTTAGACAAAGAAAGCAGACACAAACATACATAAAAGAAAACAAACAAGACACAGAAAACAAAAACAACACAGGCGTATAAACTTGTTCAAATTCTAGCAGTCGTCCCCACAAGCTTAAGGTCAATCCAATCGTCTACAGTCTCAGATTCTTCCCCGTCCCTTCTTCTATCTGGTCAGTTTGTCAGTTCGTCAAGATAGCCTTTATTCTCGCCAATTGTTAGATTCACTCAGTCACTCATTCCTAACCAGAAATGTTAGGACCATTCTCTCATTCATTTTGCCATATCATTAATGCCTTGGGTTCTACTTAAGGTCTTTATTTTGGATGTAATGGGGACAGGGGCTTGTAGTATATATAGGTGAGAATCCTAAGGGCCTAAGTTCAATAAGAATGTAAGTAAAAATATGTGAATGGCGTGTCAACTTAGGGACAAAAGATGGAAACAACCTTTCTTTTACAATTCTAAACTTCCCAAAACTCGGAGATGTTCCCTGGCCATTTTGGCCTTATTTCCCTATTCCCTGTTTCTACTGGGTCAGGTTACAATTTTTTTGCTGCCCTGATTTTTTTCTTTCTAGCATTTTCCTCTTTTTCCCTGGGCTAGGTTATACCTTTTTCTTTTTTTTTTTTTTTTTTTTTTCTGCCCACTCTTTTTTTTCTAACTTTTTTCTTGGATTAGGTTACAGATTCTCCTGCCCGTTTTATTTACAAACTTTCTACTTTATATTTCCCCTGTTCCATAATCTATTTCCTACCCCAAGTGGTTAGTTGCCCCCACTCTTGCCCCCTTGTTCACATGACATGAAGGCTAAGGTTTCAAAAGAAAGGACAAGCATAGATCAGGCTCAAAGGTGTTAGCTAGGGGGTGCCCTTACAATGAGGCGGGTCCAGTAAATTTGAAAGAATTAAGCTCAACTGGTTCTCCTATTTCCTTTAGTCCTTAATCCCCCATGTCATTTCTCCCTAAGCATCAAGTGGCAGCCACTCTTTTTTTTTTTTACTAAGTAGAAAGTGTTCTACTCTAGGCTTATCTCACCTTTTAGAGGGCTTCACAACTAGTTCAAATTAAGGCTTTTCTATCGTTCTTACTTCATTAAAACTAATTTGATTTATTAAGGAAAGAGGTCTCAAAATTGACATGTATTCTCTCTTCAGTTACTCTCACTAAGGGAATCTTGCTTTTTATTTCACCAGTTTACACTTCACACATAAATCCAAAAAAAACTGACTCTATACTGACTCAAAAACCAACATATATACATGCTTGACACTGACTGTACTAACTCTCTCCCCCTCCCACTTCATTCCTGCTTGTCCCCAAGCAATCCCGATGAAGTAGAAAACAGGGCAGTTAGTGTATACCACCAACGGACAAAAACTAACACAAGAAAAACATAAACTTCTCACACTTAGACCAATAATTGGGGTAAGTGGGAGAAGACACAAAACATCAACCATTGAACATATATACAAAAACAAACTTCTCACACTTAGACCGAACAACGGCTAAGTGGGAGAAGATACACATTGAAAATAACATAAACCAAAAATACATGCTCTATCAACAAAAAATTCTCACACTTAGACCAAACATTGGGATAAGTGTGAGAAGACACACAAAACAAATATATACAGACGCCACAAAGCATGCTTAAAACAGAGAAAATCATGCATATCATATACTCAACAAAAGAAAAGAAAAAATAAAAAACTGAAATGTAAATTTACTTGGTCACTTGGGGGGTTTAATTCTGGTTCTGGCTCCCTTGGAAGCCAGGTTTCCGGGGCACTTGAACTGGGCGGTCGACTTTCATTTTCTTTTGAACCGCTGGGGCCGGTTCTTCTGTCTCCATCACGGCTTACTTCTGCACTGATTTCTTCACTGACACAGTTGCGGTAGGCTTAGTGGTAATCTCCTTCATCTTCTTAGATGGGTAGTAGCAGGATTAACGGGCGCTTGCTGAATGGAGGGGGCTCCTGGGGCTGGGGGTCTGATCTCTCCACTGGATCCAGGAGGAATAAACTGCTGGGCCTGGGAATTCCTCTGCTCGACTGAGGCAACCATTCTCATCATTAAGGTAAGGGCCTCAGTCATCTTCTCCGTGTATGTTTCCAGCGCTCCCTTCAGTCACATGGCAGCTGAGCTTATCGTGCTCATCCCACCCCGGATCTCCCCCATCTCCCGACGCCATTCCTTTCTCTCGGCATTAGACACTCCGCCTTCCTCTACCTTCACAGTCACCTTGGCCTTTCCCACATTATAATATACGATCTCTCTATCCTTCATCTTTAGAAGGCCCTTGTTGAAGAAATAGTCCAGATTAAACTGCTCTGGAGGGTCGCACATTGGAACGGTGGGTACCCACTTTGCTATCTTCATAATCACGTTGCGCTGGATGTAAGCGCCGATGAGGTGGCACGTGTAAAGGTGGCAGGGGGTATGGGTAGTCATTACGTGGCAAGCTTGGGCCAACCAAAATCTGAGGTGGACCTTCACACCCTTCAACATACACCAAGTAAAGTAGAGCTCGGGTGTAGTGAGGGCGGAGCTTGCCTGACCCATGAGATTGTACCCGATGAAGACCTGGACGAAGCGGAGGATATGGATGGTGATGTGGACTCCCTTTGAGACGCTTGTCTTGAGGATGCCACCCCGCTTGTGGGTGATGAGCTCCCTGGCCTTTTGTACCTCGAAGCCTGGAGTGTTCTTTGGGAGGCCAATCACCCTCTCATTTCATATTCCTTCTTCATCCTCCTCAGGGGTAAACAACCCCATTCGCAGTGACCATTTCCTGATGTTCATTGTTATCTCCTCGTTGAATAGGCGAACGCTGATAGAGTCGGCGTCCAGGTCCATGGTGGACTTGAACTTGTACGAAGTGAAGAATTCCTTGGCCAAAGCGATCAGCACCTCCGTCATGCTATGACCCAGCAACCACTCAAATCCTATGCCACTGATATAAGAGATGGAATTCTTCCTCCGACTCTATTTCTGAGCGACTGGGGGTGGAAGTGCTTTCCCGACTTGGCGAGTTTCTCTTTCGTACCACGCCCTTCACAAGTCAAAGCCTTCTTGGGGTCTTCAAAATGGACCATGGCTTCTTCGAAGATGGGCTTCTCTGGTTGATTGGCTCCCGCTTCTTACTCCTCTTCACTGCCCTCCTCGGGCTCCTTTATCGGCTTGGCAAATGATACTCGGATGGGCTCTGGTGTGGGTTCTTTAATCACCACAGTTGAGGAAGCTTGCCTGTGCTTCTTTGTCAGGGGTTTGGCCTTCTTCTTTCCCTTGCGCTTACGCTCAGCAGCAAAGCGCTTCTCCACTGCCTCAACAAAGACCTCTGCTTCTTGCCCTGGAGTTTCCTGGGCCTTGGTGGTGTCCTTCCCTATTTCTTCCTCGCCCTCTGAGGTACCGAACTGTAACTTCCTTGCCCTTGTTGCCGCTACCGATTCATCCACCTGCCTGCTCCGACAGGTATTTCGTCTTGTCATCCTTTCATCGACCGGTGTCTCTTCGCCATCCAGTCCATCCTCCAATACAACTATATCATTTAACCCTTCACTCTCGGGTTCATCCACATTCAGGTCGACAAACTCCTCTGTCCCAACATCCTTACCATCGTCCTCATCGAAGATTTCTTCCTCATTCTCAGCATTCACATCCTTCGGGATCTTTTCCTCAACATCCTCTTCATCATCCTTTCCAACCTCTCTGTTATCTCCCTCATTTCCCTCCACTGTTATCTCAGCACCATTAGCTTCCTCCTTTTCAACAATCTCCTCGTTCTCTCTACCCTCCCTAGCAACCACATTCTCCTCTCCTAAATATCCCTCATCACATCTGGCTCTTCACCCTCCACCCGCTCATCATCCTCCCCCTCTGATACTTTCTCCTTTCCCCCCCCCCTCTCGTACTACCCTGATCTCCCTCCTCCTCCTCCTCCTCCTCCTCCTCCTCCTCCTCCTCATCCTTATCATTCCCTTCTGCCTCCTTTACTTTCTCCTCGTGGGGGCTCTCAGCCGCCTCTGTATGTGGCAGAATAGGGGTAGGGGTAGATGTCTTGGGTTGTCCTTCGGCTTGGATCATCGAGGATGGGGGTTCTATCATAGGGGTTAGGGTTTCGGGTAATTTTTGGGGTTTTCTTTGTGAGAGGTTAGGGCTTGGGCTGTGGGAGTTTCTTGTAAGGTTGAAGGTCTGGGTGGAATTTCTAGAGGGGTAAAGGTAGAGACGACTTCTCTTTCTGACATGCCTCCGCCATGCGAGCGAAAATATTACTCGCATTCGCTCATTGGCCAAATTTCTGAAGGAATTCCTGCATAATTTGCTCTGGATCGGGCTCGTCGGTCTGCTTTGTTGTAGCGACGGCGGTTGTGGCAGGAGGGGCAGTGGAGATCATTGACGGAATGGCAGATGTTGTCATTGCCATTGCCGTTGGCTCTGGCCTCACTGTAGGCGGGGTAGAGGTCATGATCTGGGAAGATGAAGTCGCCACCGCCTCCATTTGAGGAACGACCGATGGTTTCTCTACTACTGGGTTTGTCTGTGGCTTTGCCGAAGCTTCGCCGGTTTTTATTTTAGTGGTTTGGAGGTTCATCCTTCTAGAGGTATGCTTTGGTGGCTGATTTCCATGGCTTCGTGATTGAAAATCCGCGGTGGTCGGTGGCGGTTCCGTCGGAAACTGACCCAAAGAAAATTTGGAATGGTGAGGTTAGGGTTTTCAAAAGTTGAATGTGTGTGTTGTGAGAGAAAATAAATGTGAGAGAGAAGTTAATTAGGTGAGAGAAGTTATTTTAGGAAATTAAAGGAAAGAAAAGAAATAAGGAAATAAGGAAATAAGAAATAAAAGGAAAAATGGAGAAGGACGGTTGCATGATGATGCAAGCAACCGTACGCCTCCCCTTACAGGTTTTGAATTTTGAATTTAAAAATTTGAAACTTCCCCCATTTTGCCCGAAAATTCCTCCCCCTCACTTAACTGCAAATTTCACGCTCTTTCTCTCATTTCAACACTTAGAAAAATTTTAACTAAAAGAAACGATACATCAAACACCCGGTCAAGGAGATATGAATCCAAAAAATATTTTCAAAATCAATTACTTTCCCAGGTATATTCGGCGTTTCAAAAAAATATTTTTGTGTAAATAAATTTTTTCTTTGTTTGGATTATTTTTTCCACCAAGGATCAAAAACACATATTCACATTATTTATAAATTCGTGCTTAAGTATGATTGGGAGTCCACTGTTTCAGTCCAAAGATTTAAAATTACATTCCTATCTACCAGACCCAGGAATTCCGAAAGAATACTTAAACAACCTGACCAGTTAGGCAATAGTGGAAAGCGTGCGCAGTGGAACTTCTTCCACCACACACAGCTCTGAACTATCCCTAAATACTTTTACTCTATGACCATTAACAAGGAAATGAATAGAGATAGAAGCGTTTCCCTGAATTTCTACAGCTCCATTTACTTAGACTTCAGTTTTGTAAGCCCATAATGCATCGTCGAGTCTTTTGCTCCAATCATTCCTTGATGGATTAACTGTTTTCTCCAAGATAGCTTTGATTTCTCTGTTTGAGATTTATGCCTGGCCATTTGACTTAGGGTGGTAAGGAGTAGATAGCCTATGGTGGATGCCATATTTCCTCATTAAAGCTTCGATCGTCCGATTGCAAATATGAGTCCACTGATCTGAGATGATCACTCGAGGCACACCATACCGGTTGAAAATATTGGCCTTCAAGAATTTTGCTACTTCCATTTGGAAACCTAGTCCACAGCTACGAGGATGTAGGAGTTCCCTTATGAAGACAAAAATGGACCCATGAAGTCTATTCCCCACACATCAAATATTTCACAGATGATTACTGGGACTTGTGGCATCTCATCTCGAGTAGAAATCCCCCCGGTCTGTTGGCATCTGGTACAACTCTGGCAGAACTCAAAAGCATCCTTGTTCAGTGTGGGCCAGTAAAACCCGCTATCTATAACCTTTCTCACTGTCTTCCTTGGTCCAAAGTGACCACCACATGCAAGTGCATGGCAATGAATAAGTACATCCTTTTGTTCCCACTCAGGGATACATCTTCTGATCACCTGGTCCGAACCCATCCTCCAGAGGTACGGATCATCCCAAAAATAGTACTTGGCCTCACACTTAATTTTCATCCTCTGGGCCCGGGAAACTTCTGGTGTACTAGGCAGCTCTCCTGTAACTAAGTAGTTTGCCAGATCTGCAAACCAAGGCTCTGCATTCAGCTGATACTTCCCTTTATCCGAATCTCTTGGACCTATTGCTGTCATTACTTCCAACCATCTAATAGGCCTAGAGGATTTCCTGGCATAATACAGATGCTCCTCAGGGAATGCATCTGATATAGCTTTCTCCGTGTCTCCTTGAAAAATCCTGCTTAAATGATCAGCCACTCTATTCTCGGTTCCTTTCTTATTTCTCACCTCCCAGTCGAATTCTTGCAATAACAACACCCATCGGATTAATCTTGGCTTAGACTCTTTTTTCGCCAGAAGATACTTAATAGCTGCGTGATCAGTAAATACTATCACCCTCGACCCAAGTAGATATGGTCGGAATTTCTCGAACGAGTACACAACAGCTAGAATTTCCTTCTCTGTGGTGTCGTAATTCTTTTGGGCCTGGTTGAGAGTCTTCGAGGCATAAAAAATTACATAACTTTTCCCATCGATTCTTTGACCTAGTACCGCCCCAATTGCAAAATCACTCGCATCGCTCATTACTATAAAAGGATAATTCCAGTCTGGAGCTCTGATAATAGGGGCTGATACAAGCTTGTGATTCAAAAGTTGGAAGGCCCCTTTGCAGGCTTCATCAAAGACAAAGTCTACATCATTCTGCAGGAGACGGGTAAGCGGTTGCACAATCTTCGCAAAATCCTTGATGAACCTTCGGTAAAACCCGGCGCGGCCTAAGAATCCTCTTACTTCCTTCTGATTTGTGGGATAAGGAAGCTTCGCAATTACATCCACCTTGGCTTTGTCCACTTGAATACCTCTCTCTGATCAACATGCCCTGGGACAATTCCTTCGGGAACCATGAAATGGCATTTCTCGAAATTGAGGACGAGGTTCTTCTCTTGACACCTTCTCAGTACAACGTTCAAATGACCTAGGCACAACTCAAATGATTCTCCGTAGACAGTGAAGTCGTTTATGAAGATCACTATACACTCCTCTAACAAGTCGGAGAAGATGCTCATTATGCACCTCTGGAAGGTTCCAGGTGCGTTACAGAGACCAAACGACATCCTCCGATAAGCATACGTGCCAAAAAGGCAAGTGAATGTTGCTTGTATTAATCCTCTGGGTCTACGTAGATCTGAAAGTAGCCACTATAGCCATCGAGAAAACAGAAATATTGCTTACCGGCTAACCTTTCCTGTCGATGAAAGGCGGGAGGAAATTGTCCTTTCAAGTGGTTGCATTCAACATTGGTAATCAATGCACATTCGCCATCCCGTAACTAATCTCATGGGTACTAACTCGTTCTTTTCATTCTTCACCACTTGTATCCCAGATTTCTTCGGTACCATGTGTACCAGACTCACCCATTCACTGTCCGGGATTGAGTAAATAATTCCCAAAGACAGCAGCTTCAACACTTCTTTCAAGACTTCTTCTCTCATGTTCGGGTTCAGTTTCCTTTGCGAATCCCGGTAGGCCTTTGCACCCTCTTCTAAACGGATGTGATGCATGCAGAGGTCGGGGCTGATTCTCACCAAGTCTGGTAGAGTCCACCCTATGGCTTTCTTGTTCCTATTGAGTACCTCCAGTAATTTACCTTCCTGCTCCTGAGTCAAGTTGCTGTTGACGATCACGGGGAACGTTTCGTTCTGCTCAAGGTAAGCATACTTCAGGCATGGTGGAAGTGTCTTCAATTCCTTCTTCGGTGAACTTGTCTCCTGGGGCAGGGGATTCTTTTCCATTTCACTTGTGGTCAACTCCTCTGGGTCTGGCAACTTTTCCACACTATCCGGATGGGCTGATCCCCTTGACCTGGCAGACGTCGGATATTTATGAAATTTTACAATCGCATCTGCTAGCTCCTCATCTGTCAACTCTAGAGTGTTCATTGGCTCACACCATCCTGCTACCTCCTTATCAATGGAGTGGCTCAATTCTGAATTATCAATCTGTTCCTGCATTAATTCAGTCTCAAGATATTCCTGAACCAAAGGGTTAATGATATCCACAGCATGAAACTTTTCCACATCCAAAGGTTTCTTCACAACCTCATCAATGTTAAACGTGTATTTCTCCCCATGATAATCCAGACAAATGGTTTCATCAAACACATCAATTATAGTCTTAGCGGTACGTAAGAACGGTCTACCTAAGAGTACTCCGCTAGACTCAACAGACTCATTTTCACTCATCCTAATCACATGAAAATCAGCAGGGTATAGGAAATCATGCACCTTAACTATCACGTTCTCTAACACACCCTCTGGGTTTATGCATGACCTATTCGCCAACTGGATCACCACTTTCGTGTCAACCATTCTGACTCCTACCAACTTCTTGTAGATGGAAAGCGGAAAAACATTTATCGACGCTCCTAGGTCACACATAGCATGCTCAATGCTAATGTCCCCAATTGAAATGGGCAGAGTGAACATACCTGGGTCAGTGCGTTTCGAAGGCATCCTTCTTTTCTGAATTACAGCTGAAACAATGATAAGGATTCCTATGTTTGAATCCTTCCATATTCCCAAGATATGCCTCAAATAGTGTTTTACCTCAATTTTAACTAAAGTAAAAAGGATAGGTTGAGCTAGCCACAAAAACTAGACTCAAAAGGAATTAGGTGGAGAGAATATAAATGGAAAGAAGGTGTAACGAGGGAGGAATCCTCCTTGGGTCCAAAGACCTCCCACAAGAAAATGAGGGCAACCCTAGGCTACTTTCACCAAGGCAAACACTCCATTGACTCCACAATTTATGGCTACACCACCATAAATGTATATCTTTACTTGAACTAATCTAAATGATAAAATCAAGCAACCTACAAGTAGGAATTTGATAAAATCTCACAAAGGAGATGTTCCATAGGGGTCTTTTAACATTCAACATTCATCCATCCGCTAGGGTTTAAAGTCTCACAAAAGAGTATGTATAGGGGGGTTAAAAACCCAAGAAAAAGCCTTAAAAAATGGATAAATTGGTCAAAACAGTGCCAAAGCCCGACCGGGCATTTAGCAAATAAAAAATCACCCGACCGGGTGAACTTTCTGTCTCAATTCCTAAAAACGGACAAAAACGCCCGACCAGCCGCCCGTTCTCTCAGGAGTCATTTGCTCCTCAGCGCGCGGCTTTCGTAAATTGGCCATAACTCTCTCCACCGGACTTCGATTGAGGCGTGCAATATACTCACACAAACCTCTTTCGAAGCCAAAGACATTGGTGGTCTTTGATGAGCATTTGGACATTATTTGATTTGTCAGGTCACTGTTTGAATCAGACTCTAGCTACATCTTAGCTTCTTGTCATGGCCTTTCATCCTTCTTGGACCTCAATCTACCCATGGTTCACGGCGTACCAGTGACTCTTGAGGATCGGAACTTGTGGTCGTACCATCCTCTCCTTTGAAAGGATTTGTCCTCAAATCCGAGCGTTCTTCTTTCCTATTATCCTCGGGAGGCCATCGAGCTTTGTTGAATCCTCGGCGTGTCTTCGGTCTCATCCTTGGACCCCAATCAATCCACG
>JAOWBI010008785.1:0-11431 GCA_028566235.1 Salvia elegans | reverse complement strand
TCCACGATGCAGCTGGTACGCTGGTCAATCATGTAAGTGGTGTCCATGTCTTTATTATGACCTTGTTCTTTACTTATAATACATATTTGATATTTCAAATTCAAAAGAATCACTTCTGAATATAATACCATCAATTCTTTGCAAGAATACTATCAACTGTTGATTCTTTTTTATTAAATAATGTTGAGATCAGATTCCTGTTTTTATCTTGAACTGCCAATTTAAGTGGTTGAATTGAACCTTGCTTATGCATACACAAATGAAGCTTATGTAAGGCCTAACTGGGTAACCAAGTTCTCGGGCGATGACCTTGAGGATGACTTCGTATCTGTGGTTCCACTCGCTGGGACAGACGAGGAAAATGCAGGAATCCAAAGTTGTTAATTTTGTTGGTTGATAAATTTTGATACAAGTATGGGCGAATTGTTTGTAAGTTCTCTGAAATCTGAACTATGTAACCCCCTTTTCATAATTTACAACAGATGATTATATCACACACTTTTTTGTGAGGTTTCTTTATAAATTATACATTATTCGTCATAGTTATTATTATCATTATTAAGTTGTTTTTTGCATTTTTTATTTTTTATTTTATTTAAAGAGATGCAATATCGTTCATTCATTTTCAAAATCGCAGCTCTATCCCTATATTCAAGGTCCAAGTTACTAAAGAATAGCTAAATATGCTATTTACATCATGATTTTGTGTGTGAGATTATATTATAATCCATTACCGTATTAGGTTAACCTATTTTTTTTCATAAATATAAAGTTAGCACCTATAAATATTATGGGAATAAAAAATAACATATGATTATTAATTATCACTATTGTAAATATAAAAATAACGTGAAATTTAGTTGGTTCATACATAAAAATAGGAGTGTTTTGAATAGACAATGGTTGGCCATTCATTTTGTCTTCTTCACCGGTTTTATCTCTCTTATAAAACACCCCAACTTCCCATTTTTCTCTCCATTTCTTTTTCACTTTTTGTTTGTGTTTTTCATCGATTTTGCAGACAAAATGGTACCTTTTCTTTTTCGTACTATGTTTCTTCATTGTGCATGCCTTATTTTATATTGGTTTTTCTTTATGTATCTATGAATTCAATGAGAATGTACCAAACTTGCACCATTCTTTTCTTTGGAAATGGCATGGGGTAGGTGCATGGATGCAGGCAAAGAGCTAGGGTGGGCTTAAGCCCCTGTCATTTTTCCCTATTTAAAAAAAATGTGGGAATTATACAAATTATCTTGAGCCCGAATTGATACTCAGAAAATTATAAAAGCATTGAAGCGCCAATTAACATTTTATCGGCTTCCGCCATGGATGGATGCAGGCGAATTCGGCATCTGGGATGGCAATCGATGACGAGTGCAAGCTCAAGTTCTTGGAGCTAAAGGCAAAAAGGAACTATCGATTCATCACATTCAAGATCGAGGATTATCAAGTGATGGTCGACAAGCTGGGCGGCCCCGATGACTCCTACGACGTCTTCATGTCCTCCCTCCCCTCCGACCAGTGCCGTTATGCTGTTTTCGATTTTGACTTCACGACCAATGAGAACTGCCAGAAGAGCAAGATCTTCTTCATTGCATGGTACACCTGTTATAAAAGATATAACTTGTTTTATTAAATCTAAAAAAATAAAAAGAGAATCACTAATGGTTCTTTGTTGTTTACTTATTTCATTGCAAATTTAAGTGTGATACTTTATGTCGCCCGACACTAAAACGATGAGAATGCACCCATTATAAAAAAGTCTTGTTTTTATAAATTTTGATATGTCCATTATATTTGATCTAAATTTGCTAAAAGAGAATCAATAATGGTTCTCTGTTTACCTATTCATTTGATTTGACTAAGTATGCAAATGACTGTGTCATATTTTAGGTCGCTGGACATTGTGATCGTGAGAATGTCCTTATTATGAAAGAGTTGTTTTTATTAATTTTGATCCAAAACGCTAAATGAGGATAGATAATGATTCGTTATTTACCCATTTGATTTGATTTGACTTGACATGCAAATTTACTCGTGATAATTTAGGTCGCCCGACGTCGCGACAGTGAGAATGAAGATGGTGTATGCAAGCTCAAAGGATCGGTTCAAAAGAGAATTGGACGGGATTCAGTATGAGCTCCAAGCAACGGACGCTAGTGAGATGAGTTTCGACATAATAAAGGCGCGTGCCAACTAAAACGCCATTTTCACTGATCCTTCACATGCTTGCAGTGTGTCTTGTTATTTCATTCACTTCTGTAATTCTTTAGCTACTTTTAGTTGTAATAATGAGCATGATTTTTTGTATTGAATCATAGACGTAATATAAATAAGGGTCACGTTGTTACCCCTTGTTATAGCCACTACATATAGTCTTAGAATAAAATAAATTGTTGATGGAATTGTTATCACATGTATATCATGTATACGCCATCAGTTTTTTTTATCTATTCGTAAAGAAAATTGGTTTGAATATTTCATTATTGAAAACTAGTATCACGTTTGGGGTTTTTTTTTTTTGGTGTTTTTTGTCATTTTGAGGTTGTTTTGGAGCTCTCTTAGGCATATTTGGTACACTATGATGGAATAATTTGAGAATGGCATGGAACGAATGTAAGGGTGGAATAAACAAACCTTGAGTGATTCATTTTCTTGGAAGGCACAAGAAATATGTACTATGATTCTGTCAAAAGAAGAGATGCAAGCAAAATTCGTAGAGGGAGATAGTAGCATGTGTATGAAGAGATGCTCAAAACTTGACAAATGTGACAGGATGTAGAAGGTTTGAGAGATTGGTTGGTGACTTGGTGCTTTGGATGCTTGATAATTAAGGCAAGAAATAATGATAAATGATTGGACATGAGCTCTCACTCCATTTCTTCTTTCCTTTGGTAGGTTTGCTGCCAAACTCAAATGGAAAATGGGGTCCTTTGCTTCTACCAAATCATCTTCATCTTAGAGTGCAAACCAAGTATTCTAAAATACCATATAAATGCTTCACCTCACCTTTTACATGCCAATTATTTCTATATTTAGTGGTTCCCTTTTCACTTTTTGATAGTACAATTTGGAGGTTAAAACAAAAATTAAGATGATTATATCTAGGATATAGACAAAGTTTATAATTGTCATAAAGGCCAAGAATAGATCATATGGTTAATTATATGAGATATCATAAGATATTTTTGATAAGCTTATTAGCAATAATCACATACTCTTTGGTAAATTACTGAGTTGAACGTTGGTGCTAAGTTTGTTGAATATCTTATTAGTAATATTGGTCGGTTGGATATATATGGTCCGATGCTCATTTTTAACTCCTTTGAATATTGTTCAATTAAATAAATACTCCCTCCGTCCGTGAATAAGTGCTCATTTATTTCCGGCACGAGTTTTAAGAAATGTTAAAAATAGTGGGTGGAATAAAGTTGATAGAATAGGAGGTCCACTTGTATATATTAGTTTTAAATGATGTGTGAGTAGAATGAATTATTAGAATGTAATACCTCTTTGCCATTTATGGCAATTATAAACCGGGACTCCTGTTTGCGGATGGACCAAAATGGAAAAACGAAATTCATATTCACGGACTGGGGAGTATGATACAACACTTAAATATAAAATTAATGTCACGTGAATTAGTCTTGACTCGTGAGTGTTGGTCTTCCCCATATTATAGTTATTCTCAATTACCTCTAAAGTTTGAGTAGTCAGGTTAATCTTGATTAACCGAACATCAATTATATGTAGTGTTAAATCTACAGAAATAGCAATCGAACTCGAACCTATAAGGAAAATAAATTGAAAAACTATTTTCAAAATATCAAGTCCGAGTGCAATGTCCCTCTCCTCCGCTTTATAAAACCTCCATTACTTCACTCTCACTCACGCGAAAACCCTATATCCTCTCTACACACGCATAGATACACTCTCTGCATCCCAACGCACAACGCCACAATGCGTGAGATCCTCCACATTCAGGGCGGGCAATGTGGAAACCAGATTGGGGCAAAATTCTGGGAGGTTGTATGCGCGGAGCACGGCATTGATTCCACCGGAAGGTACAGCGGTGACAACGATTTGCAGCTCGAGCGCGTCAATGTCTACTACAACGAAGCCAGCTGCGGTCGCTTCGTTCCGCGCGCCGTGCTCATGGATTTGGAGCCCGGCACTATGGACAGCGTCAGATCTGGACCGTACGGCCAGATTTTCCGTCCGGATAATTTTGTTTTCGGCCAGTCCGGGGCGGGGAACAACTGGGCTAAAGGTCACTACACTGAGGGAGCTGAGCTCATTGATTCGGTGCTCGATGTTGTGAGGAAGGAGGCGGAGAACTGTGACTGTTTGCAAGGTATTTCTATTTTATTAGTACTCCTATTATTTTTTGGTTAATTTTTTGTGAGTTTTGGAATCATGTTACTGCCATATTTATCTGAAAATCTAATAGATCTAGATAATCTAGAACGATTAATGATGGTTTGTGGTGTTAGGTTGAGTTTACTGAGCTTCAACTAATATTTGGGGTTATTTTCAGCATATTATTAGTAGATCTGAGGATAGTGCTTATATTGTGGCTGCTTCTCATTTCAACTTATATTATATTCATGTCATGATACGTATGTTTTCTCCCTAATGATTTGCGCAGAATGAGATAATTGGGCTTTCTAAGTTTCTTTTTGCAAGTAGGGATATATGACTATGTTGCTGCCAGTGTTGTGGTTGTTTGGTTCATTATTGATCACTTTAAAAGCTATCAATAAGTGTGTGATACTTTTAATTTTCTGTAGTTTAGAATATCAAAATGGATACAACAGAGCACTTTGAAATATTATCTCACATCCTTTGGATATTTGTTTCATCTGCAACCAAATAACTCTTATTTAATGAAAAGGATGCTTTATATCAGTTGAATACTGATTCTTAATAACATGTTTTTTTTCCATGTTTCAGGTTTTCAGGTTTGCCACTCTCTGGGAGGTGGAACCGGGTCTGGAATGGGAACCCTTCTGATTTCTAAAATCAGGGAGGAGTATCCCGACAGGATGATGCTTACTTTCTCTGTCTTCCCCTCCCCAAAGGTCTCAGACACTGTTGTGGAGCCTTATAATGCTACCCTTTCTGTTCACCAGCTCGTTGAGAATGCTGATGAGTGTATGGTGTTGGACAACGAAGCACTCTACGACATTTGCTTCAGAACACTTAAGCTCACCACCCCAAGCTGTAAGCACCTCCGTTTTACACTTGGGTTCATAATACACTCATTACTGCTTGAGATTAATTATTTTAGGTGTTTTTAAGCATATAGTTCTCCAGTTTCATTTTTTGGCTTTTCCACAAACATCTTCTATTTAGATATCTATTGCATCTAAGAAGTTGGTTTGAAAGAATATTCATTGTTTTAGGATTGGATAAGAAACTAATGTTTGGTTTTGAAGCTTCTTGTGGCTTTAGAGGGAATTTTCTTTCTATATCCATAGCCAAAGTTCCGAAACATTATGTTTTCTTGTCACCAGTTGGAGATCTCAACCATCTGATTTCTGCGACAATGAGTGGTGTAACTTGCTGCCTACGGTTTCCCGGTCAGCTCAATTCTGATCTGCGCAAGCTTGCTGTCAATCTCATCCCGTTCCCTCGCCTTCATTTCTTCATGGTTGGCTTCGCCCCGCTCACATCTCGTGGGTCACAGCAATACAGAGCCCTTACTGTGCCAGAACTCACTCAGCAAATGTGGGACGCAAAGAACATGATGTGTGCTGCTGATCCTCGCCACGGCCGCTATCTGACTGCTTCAGCCATGTTCCGTGGCAAGATGAGCACAAAGGAGGTCGATGAGCAAATGATCAACGTCCAGAACAAGAACTCTTCCTACTTTGTCGAATGGATCCCCAACAACGTCAAGTCTACTGTGTGTGACATTCCACCAACGGGCCTGAAGATGGCCTCGACGTTCATAGGCAACTCCACTTCGATCCAGGAGATGTTCAGACGGGTGAGTGAGCAGTTCACAGCCATGTTCAGGAGAAAGGCTTTCTTGCATTGGTACACGGGAGAGGGGATGGATGAGATGGAGTTCACTGAGGCGGAGAGCAACATGAACGACTTAGTCTCCGAGTACCAACAGTATCAAGATGCAACAGCTGAGGAAGAAGGCTATGAGTATGAAGACGAAGAGGATGAATACCAGGATGAAGCCTAAGTTTTACTACATTCATATCTTTGCATCGATTGTTTAGCTATGTTTGATAGTTTGGTGTTTGCTGCTAAATGCTTTTTTGAGATTGTGTGGTGTCTTTCATGTCATATACTATTATGTTCTTATACCCTCTGCTATCAGCTTGTGACGTTAATGAATTTGCATTGCTAGTAAAAATCCGAAACTGCTACGTACATTCTATTTGAATGTCTATAGAATACATAACGTTCATAACTGAACAAACTAAAGAATACACAACTCATTATGATACACATCCAAAGTGACATGAAAATTTGCATATCATGGAACTTGTAGAAAATACTCATACCGTTGGTAATTAGATAGTGTTTTGTTGGTATTATTTAGAGCTACCAAATCTTGGCTTTGGCAACTTAGGCTCCGAATTTGGGAACCTTTGCAGTGGATATCTGTGCAAGGAAATGCTCAGAAACAATCCGCCTCTGGATTTTCCCAGATGCAGTCTTCGGAAGCGAATCAGTGATGAAAACCTTCTTCGGGACCTTGAATGCCGCCAAATTCTTCTTGCAGAACTTGATAACCTCGTCTTCATCAAGGTTTGACCCGTCCCTTGGAATAACTGCACAGTTAATCTGACCAAAACCAACAAGTCACCACCACTAAGCACATGTATAATACATCAAACGTCTTTCAAAGATAATCAAAGGTTGAAAAGTTGATTCAATTTAAAATTTGTGGCATCACACAGCACCTAAAAAAAGGACAAAGAGCAACAAGTTGGTAAATAGGTGTAGAAAGTGATTAGTGATTGGTTAAACTTGCATGAGATGACGCAAGAAGTGCATTTTAAAGCATATGACGCAGCAAAAATAACATAAAAACAGAAAAGGTGAAAATGGCAAAGTATACAAGTCGGTTAAAATAACAACGGAGTTCAAGTGGGTTGGTTATATGTCACAGCTACAGTGCACATATGACAAAAATATACAGTCATTAGGTTAGACATCCTATTAAGTGTGCGTCCACAAATTTAAGTTCCAATAAGCACTATACAGATTATGTTTAATGACAACAGAAACAATCAAAGATTCGAGAGAAATGACTCCTTTACCTCTTCACCATATTTATCATCTGGGACACCAAAAGCAACACCTTGAGCAATGTCAGGATGGGACAATAGGACTGCGTCTACTTCAATTGGTGAAATCTTTTCACCTGCGTAAAACATCATCTTCATCATCAACAATTCAAAATTTTCAAGCAAAAATTCGCAATATCAACAAGTCATAGATATGAACATCTAACTTGTTAGCCAATATTTCAACAAGATTGGTCTGATATGATAGAACTGCAAGCCATCAAAAACAAGAAAAAATGATAGAGAAAGGAACCATTTTCAGCAAATTTTTGGGACCGATCACTACACAAACCAACTGGGAAATAATGGACCCAATCATAAAAAAGATCAGAAACTGCATACCATACTTGGTATCAGATCATAGGCAGCTGCCCTGTCAATTATTTCTCTAACGTGGAATACATGGACAACTCAAGTGCAACATGTAAAACCTTTCACAAAATTAGCAAAATAGTAAATGAAATAAAATCAAAGAAGATTACCTCCGCGGTTGATCATTTCCTTGATTCTACCAACAAGATGCAGATATCCATCGGAATCCAAGTACCCCAAATCTCCAGTATGAAACCAACCATACAAAAAAGCCGATTTGTTGGCCTCAGCATTATTCTTGTAACCTTTGGTCACATTAGGCCCCCTTATGCAAACCTCTCCAATAGCATTAGGCTCTTGCACAGCACCATTCTGTTCCAAAATCGCCATCTCCTGCCCCACGGGCTTCCCCACAGACCCAGGCTTGTGCGGCCCCTCCTCAGGCAACGGATTCGACGTCATCAGATGCGTCGCTTCCGTCATTGCATACGCCTCCAACACCGGTGCACCGAAGGCCTCTTCCAGCCGATCCAGTATCACGGGCGCCAGCGAGGCACTGCAGCTCCGGATGAACCGGAGCTTCGGGTAAGACGGCTCGGGCTTGCTCAGGTGGCGGTCAAGCACGATCTGATGGATCGTCGGCACGGCGGTGTACCACGTCGCGCTGTAGCTCTTCATGTCTGACCAGAAGGTCGACGCTGAGAACCGACCCGCGGCAGGCAGAGCCACTGCGGCGCCGGCTCCGAGCGAGCTCAGTAAGCCTGCTAGCAAGCCGTGGACGTGGAACAGGGGTAGGACGATCACGGTGGCATCCGATTCGGTTAATTTGTAGACCGATTTGATGTTTTGGACAGAGGAATAGAGATTGTGCTGAGTTAGAGGCACGCCTTTGGGTCGACTCGTGGTGCCGGACGTGTGGAGGAAGAGTGCCACGTCGGAGGGATCGTTGGTGAGTTTAGCAATCGAGCCGGTGTCCACGTCGGACTGAGCTGGAGATAGGATGATTTCCGAGTCGCCGCCTGGCAGAGAGGCGGAGAGATGAGGAATATTGAGCTTCGCGGCAGCCGCCTGCGCCGGCTCGTTGCCTTCTTCTGACGTCAGCAGGAGCTTCGACTCTGAGTCCGATAAGTAGAAATCGAACTCGTCAAATGTGTAGGCGGCGTTCAGCGGCGCCGCTGTTGCTCGGGCTCGTATCGCGGCCAGAAACATTATAACAAACTGCAATCGAGACAGAGCATATTTTCAATAAGCCGTAATTCGCGACGTTTTTCTTCTAAATTTAATTTTGTTCGATGAAAAACACAAAGATCGTCAAAAGCAAGAAAAATTAGCATTAATTATATCTCGAACAACAGAAAACTCGAATCAAGTTGAATTCGAGTTTTGACATATACAGATCCAAAAATGAACTACAAATCAACAATAGATAATTCATCGCAAAATGAAGGAATTGTACCTCAACAACGTTAGGAAAAGTGAGCGCGACGACATCGCCGGGGTTGACGCCGGCGGCGAGGAGCTGTGCGGCGGCGTGATCGACGAGCTGATTGAGGCGTGCATGGGTGAGATCTAACTTTCCGGATACGCTGATGGCGCGGCGAGAAGGAAATTTGCCGGCGACGTGGTTCAGCAAGGCGGTGAGAGTGGACATGGCCATTGGAAGACCTCTATAAAACAGAAATGAATGAATAGAAATATGGATGATGATTTAAGAGGGAGGATTTTGAATATTATTTTGAGGAAAATGAAAATGAAGAATTTGTGTAAGGGTGATGGATATATAAAGAGAGAAGGTGATGGGGGCGGAGGGGGGCAGGCAGCTTCGGATTTTGGAGGCGGAATGAACTAGGTAAGGTAATAGGTTACTCCATATGCCACGTGGAATTTCGGAAATTTAATCATGCTCAATTCATTAGTTTGTTTCTTTGTCACATATTTATTCTAATTTTTTCATATGTATACGTTTGCAATAATAATAAAACTATAATGATTTAATCCCACTTTGGTGCATTTTCATTAAAGAATGCAAATATACTTGCCAATGTCCGCGTTCCTCGCATACAAATTGTACCTTTATAAGATGCTTAATAACGTGTTACAATAATAATTTGATGATTCTTTACCCAAATTATATAGATTACAGTAAAAATTTATTGATTATTTACCCAAATTACATTGTGGCACTATTATCGCCTTGCGCGTAGGTGAATTATGGAGGAAGATATTCTGTAATCTGTATTCATACTAGGAGTTTGGATTGGGCTTTATTTATATAGAAATACTTTATATGCAGGCTTTTGCATTTGGGCTTCTTTACTAAACAGTTGAACTGGTAAGAAATTAAAGATCGAACTGAAATTGAATTAAAGTAATTTGAACTTTGATTATATTTTTGAATTAATTAGTTGTGAGAATTCATTATGAGTAAAAAATTACTGTTCTAGTGGATCATAGTTGCAGGAAAAAAAAAAAAAAAAAGAGAAAAGATAATATTTTTGTAATTGTAAATGGCTAAACACACCACTCTGGACCATTAAATTTGTAGTAGTTGATATATTGTAGACCGTTGGTAGCTACTAATGCCGAATTTAGGAGCCAACGTTGCTAATTTAACAAAATACTAGTAGTATAAATATCCATATACTGAAAATTTATTCATGTAAAATACTAGAACAATCACTACTACATGTATCTTTATTTGTGTCTCTCTATCTATAAACTTGGAAAGAAATTTAGGCCAATTTAGTAGTTGGTGGGAGACAATGCTGGGGAGCCAAAGAAGGTAGCAGAGTTGTCATCTATGGGCGATTGAGCATATCCCGAGCTTTTTATCTCCGACATTTGTCGGCGCGCATTCGCTCCTCGTGCCTCGCAGAATTTGGGCAGATACACCCCTACCATTCATTATCTAATCGTAAGAAAGGAATGAAGGTAATAATTTAAGAAAGGAATGAAGATATGTACCTTCTCCGGCGGCGAGATTGAAGTAGAGATCGAGTATGTTGGGGCAGTTGGTGTAGCAGCGGTTGGAGCAGAGCTGCTTAGCGAATCGCGCTTCCAGTAGCGAATCGGATGAGATTCCGAGCTCAGATCGGTCGAGGCCGCACGCTTCGATGCACTCGTCGCTCTCGATCCAGTTCTTCACCTTGTCCGCCTCGATATCCGATGCCGTGCACGCGTACTCCTCCGCCCCGCTCCGCCGCACCTGCTTCTCAAGGACGCATCGCTTCCCGGTCGACGACACCGCGTACGCGCACGACTCCTTCTCCAAATTCTCGCACTCAATGTTTCCTACGTAACCTTAAAACTCTGTCAATCCTACTACTTTTTTTTTATTATTATTATTGCCAACAACTTTTTTTAATTTAATTTGCTAGTAATTTTCTTTGAGACTGAATTACTTAAAAATACATTCTCACCATTAATCTTATATATATAATGGCATGTATTATTGGATGATGATTCAGCATGAAAATCATTTATCGTCGTTCATTTAGTCAAAGATGTATAATAAAACTAAGGATGTCAATCTAGTCCGAACCCCGCGGGTCGACCCAAATAACTCAGTAAAATTATAAGGCTAGGTCCGGAAAATTGCAACCCAAATGCAGAATAGGGCTACACGGCCTGACCCGTTCCGGTCGGCCGATTATACAGGCTGGCTAGGGTGGGTTGTGGGTTAGCCGTTAGCCCATGGTTTGAGCGTTTAAAATAAAAATATAATTAAAATTTTGGTATATACTTATATGATATATATATATATATATATATATATATATATATATATATATATATATATATAT
>JAOWBI010008341.1:0-11561 GCA_028566235.1 Salvia elegans | reverse complement strand
TACTCACACTCCAAAACCTGGTAAAGAAGTTTGTTCGATTTATTAGATTTTCCCCTTTTCTCCAAGAATAATAATTGAACAAGGAATCAAATGCTGATAATACGAAACACCATGAAAAGGAAAAGCAGCAAATCCTAGATAGGTATCACATCATCAAATAGAACAAAATCACATTCTTTACACACTCCTGATTCAGATAGGAACTGTTTGAAATGAAGCCTTTTAAAGTGATACAGTCCAAGATCCAATTTTTTGTGGGCTTCTATACATGTTTTTTTTACCCGGTATGATTCCTATTCTTACTATGGTGATTATGGCTCACTACATTGCCTATATGGATATTTGTAGTTGTTCTCTCATTGTAAGTTGTATCCGAAAACACAGTGAAATCCATAGCTTGGCATTACGCCATCCGTAGACACACATTGTATCGGACTGGATAAACACTTTATCTCGTTTGTATTAGTGATTACTTGTGCTTTATTATTTCCTAACAACAAACACTTCACACTCAGACATACAGCTCAAGAAACAAGCTAATGATCAAAAACATAATCAAAATAACCAATCACACAGAAAAACAACAGTGGAAAATGAAGAAACATAAAAATGGGAAGACTGAGAGTAGTGGCCAGCTCAGTATTGACAGTATACCCCACCAAAAACAGAAGGTCAACTAATCTAAAAATTCACACACAAGAATCAAAACTTTCAAAAAACAAATCATAACCACTCCCAAAATCAGATCACAAACATTAAAAAACAATACTAACACCACAAATAAAAACAAGCGGGAAACACCCGAACTAGATTTTAAAAAAACAAATCACCTTAGGATTGATGGAATCGATCTTGATAGGGGTGGAGGAATAATCAGAAGCCATGGATTCAGAAGGAGCAGAGGGATTCGAAGCAGCAGAGCTCAGGAAACGCAAGAAAATAGACGACTGGGGCAGCGGATTTTGATGTGATTGAGATGAGAAGACTGAAGCGGTGGGATGCTGCAAACTGACAGCACAGATTTTCCTATGTGCTAACAAATTTTTGGACTTTTCAGCCGCAAATTTCCGCATTTTTTGATTTAAAACGGAGCGAAACGTGTAAAGGATTTCTGGGTTTAATCTCTGCTGCCGAAAGTTTAATCTTTTGGCTGAAATGGCAAAGGGAGATGTACTGATGTTTAAGGATTCTTGCCTAACATAATTTATAGGCTATGCAATAACTCAAATTTGGGTCCCACTTTTGGTTATATTCTGATAAAATTTTAATTTAATTACACTAATTACTCATTTTCAAATTTACGCTGTCAAAGTGAAAAGTGTGAGTAGCATGAGTCGAGAGACTATTAAATACTTTAATTTTATTTATTTTTAGTAATAATTAATAGAACTTTCAAAAGTGGTATCATGAGATACAATGAATGGTACGATCGGCTACATATTTTATTTTCCTTGGAAATATTTGTTACATTTAAAAGTTTTTACGATCAGTCTATAAAACAAGTCAAATTTGAAGGTTGATTTTTTTAATTGAAAGGGTCTCGACCATGCATCTAGCTAATCTAGAGAAAAAACCACCAAAATATAAAATTAGTCAACTAGCAACCGTATAAAGTTTTGATGGAATTACAAATTTTCAAATACCAAGCGAATTAATTTTACAATACAAAGTTGTTAGATAGAGAAGAAATCAAAATTAAACCAAAAAAAAAAACTAATTGTGTAGGTATATGTTAATTTATGTGGAATCAAAAACCACATTTGATTCAGCCAGCCATGATGTGCCTTGAATAAATGAATTCACAGTATACTTAGACGCCTCGGCCGTTGTGACAGTGGGCCTGTACCCGGCCCATTTAACCCGACCCGCAGTGCTCGACCCTGGCCCGGTATTCTGATACTCGGCATAAAAAATCGATTTGGGCGGGTCGACACCGTTTACCCAAGAAATCCAGCCCAGTGGGTTCAAAAACCCACCGATTTCGGTCTGCATGACAATCGTCGTCGAGTAATCTTTCCAAGGCCGGCCCAAATAAGTTGGGGCTGTGAGCTTATCAAATGGGCCCATCACACATCTTTGGATGGAAATGCCACTGTTTTGGTTAGGGTCTTTCTTGCCTTGTGCAGTGATGGTCACAAATTGGTTGGACATGGGCTGCCTAGGCATGATGTTGCACTTTTGGAAGACGACGGCGGCGTTCCCGAAGATGAAGTCGATGGTGCCCGTGACGTTGCACTCGCGGTAGAACTGGCGATTCGAGTGGGGGTAAAGGGTGTCTTGGAAAGCATCGAAGGAACACCGATGAAAGACGGATTGGTCGGAGCCCGACCGGAAGGCCACGGCCTGGTGCTTGTGTGGCCCGGCCGTGTTTATGAACCCTATGTCCCGGGCTATAAATCCCTTGCCAGCAACCGCTGTTGCACCAAAAAGTTAATTTAGCTATAATTTAGTTAATTTAGAAATCAACAATAATTTCCATATTATTTTGTTTTGGTTTGCAAGTCTATTATAGAATAATTTCTCTACCTATGTGAAACTACACATATAAAGAAAATAAAAGTAATTAACGTAAAGACATTTCAAATTACTTTTGTCAATGTAAATGAGATGAGTGTGTAGGCGCCACACTTAATACACATGATTGGTGACTAACCATATTCATACATTGTGCATATTTAGTGAATAAAATAAATAAATCAAATATTGCAACTTTAAATTAACAAATGAAAAGTGGAGGTTCATGATTTTGACTACCAAAGTTAGAGCAACAAATATAATGATGTTGACCTAAAAAATTCACATGGTAGTGTCTCAAAACTTTCATGACATGTTATAACATGATCTAGTTGAAGCATTATTTGAATCAAATCACATGTTATCTGACATTTTCAGATCATAAATTAGTGGAGTGCTTCCCTCAGATTTGATCAATGCTTGTATATCTAAATTCCAAACAAAAATTTAAAATTATCAATATCTAAATTCACTATCAATTGTTAAATTATAGTCCTAATTTGCATCTTCCATTATATTTTTATATTTCAATTAAAATTTGAAATTAATAAAAAAATAAAATACGAGATCGAAACACTAACCGAAAGTGGCGGTGTCGAAGGTGGCCACTCCGTCGACAAAGTTCTTCTCGGCGGAAATAACCGTTGCAGCGGCGCCGTCGCCGTAGATCATCACATTCCAATGCGCCTTCTCCAACAACACATTCTCCTTATACACTCCGGCCTTCACATATATCACAAATCTCGTCTTACTCTTCTTCTTAAGCATCTTCACAGCCTCATTCACCGTCGTCACATCGCCGGTGCCATCCGCCGCCACCGTCACGTCCGGCTTCGGCCTCACCTCCTGCAGCAGCCGCCGCTCCGCCGCCCCGACCCACCCCGGAAAACCATCCGCCGCCTCCCCCAGCAGCCGCCGGTGCGCCGGAATCTTGAACCCCCCGAGAAATCCGATCACCTTCGTGACGATCGCCAGGCTGTTGCTGGCGAACTCCGTGGAGTTCGCCATCAACTTCCTGACCTCGTCGCTGACCGCCGTGGCATTCGCCCCGGCCTCGTCGAGGGCGTCGAGGCACGTGTCCTGGTCGGTGATCACCGCACTCAGCCACGTCCTCAGGTCGTCAGCGGCGGAAAGCAGCTGCTTTGCGTCGCTGACGCGGGCGGCGTCGATGGTCTCGTTCAGCGAGTCCACGGCGTCGCCCAGCACGGCGCTGCAGACCTGCAGCGCCTGCTTCGTTCTCGCGTCGAGGCTTTCGTGTTCGCGAATGTATTCCGTCGCGAATTCGGACGCTTTCGCCAATGCGTCCATAGCGACGGAAAGCGAGTAGCGGAAAATCGTCTGCGGATCGGACGAGTTGGACGAGCTCAAACTCGTGACGCACGACTCGGGGTACTCGGTCGCTCCGCAGATGGATTTCAGCGCCGCCGAGGTGGTCGCCGGAGTTTCGCCGGAGCTGTTTTTGCGGTGAGATAGAGTTCCGGCGACAATTCCGGCGATCAGGCCGATCAAAAGAATTGCTGAGATGGCGAGGATGATGAGACGCTTCCGAGTTTTGCGACGGAACTCGGTGTCGTCGCGCTCGTCGACTTTGCCGTAGCCTTTGAAGGACTTCACGGTGTCCATGGCTGAGTTGACTCGTTGGCTGAGTTTGTGTTTTCGTAAAAGGCGTGTTTTGGTGTTTGTGTTTTTTCTCGAGTTGGGGTATTTATTGAGTGATTTTTGTGTTTGTTAATTTGTTGAATTCTTCTTCTTCGATGCTTCTTTTGTTCTTATTTAATCATTAGTTTAGTAGAGAGAGTAATACAGTGTGCTCTGGCTGGATTAAAGTGTGAGCTAGATATGCGCTTTCACATTTGTTCCAGATGAGTACGCGCTTTTACAGTAGAGATAAATTGTGTCTCAAAATTAAATTGAGCCAACATTATCTCAAAGATTGAATTAGCTAAGATTAATTTTGTCAAAAAAAAAAAAAAAAATGATTCAAAACTAATTCTACGAGATGTACAAAAAAAGTTACTATTGATAGATGTTGTATATTCTAAATTCTAAATTTAGAATATTTTTTTAAAAAATTAGAAAGCTTTTTGCATAACTCATACTTATAAAATACTGAAAACTCAACAAAATTATAGGAATAAAAAATAAAGTTTTAACTTGGTTGTATCTCATAATAAGTTCTATTATGATGAATCCCACTGAACAACAAATAAGATTCAATATTATCTAAATTATTAAAGCAAACGACCCTTTTTGTATATCAAAATTAATTTTGAATTGTTGATGGGTTTTCTTTTCTTTTCTTTTATTAAAAATGTGCCCATCTTGTATGAGTACGTTAGAAACACTATGAGAAGAATTAAGAAGGAGTAGTATCTTTTCTAAAGGATGAATTTATTGGTATATTCTATTTTGGCATATATAAATTGTCCCTTTTAAAATCTAACAAATTGATTGCCATTGATTGTGGCTAGTTCAGCGGCAAGCCTCCGAATTACTCAACCGTATGTTTGAGAGCACAATGAATGAAATTTAAATGAGAAGGGCCCTCTATATACTATTCTTTTGACCAAATCTCCAAATATATTCAACAATAATATATTTCTTACTTAAGCCTATCTTTCTTTATGCTCCATTTTAGATTGTCATTGATATTTCTCTCTCCTACAATTTCATGTCATTCTTATCTTGCAATCCCCAATAATTTCATGTAATTCTTATCTGTCAATCCACAATAACATGAATCACTTGAAAAATATAATTTCAGATAAAGTTTAGAATATATAGTCTCTACCAATCTTTTTTCTGTGTGCACTCTTGTATCCAAGTCCAATAATGCTCCCCTTTAAAAATTTGTAAAACAGTAGCATTAAACATTAGAGAATAAGACATGTTATAGCCTTTAGTATTTGGAATGATATAGTGTAGGTTGGGATGAAACATTCAAATATGGAGTATAATAGTAAGATTAAATAAAATCAAACATATAATATGAGTATAAAAAAAACTAAATCGCCAAATGGACCCCTGTCGATAACATTTGGGCCGGGTGGTAAGTATTTTAATTTTCTAGATCCAAAATCAATAATGACAGAAGATTATAAACAAAAAGGTGCAGGGTCAAAATACATACTACTTGTGATGTAAGAATTCGTCAAATAAATTATGTCATACATAAAAAAATGGAAAATCTTTTTTGTTTGTTGTGAAAAAATGTTTTATAAATATCTCAAATCTTCTGTCTCCAGATGTTATTATGTGCTAAAAGTACCCTTCATGTAATAACGTGCTAAAAATTGCATTTTTTCATTTTATAGAATACATTATTACAATCCACAAGATGACAAGATACAACTTATTCCTAATTTCGACACAAAGCCACAAAATTACACATTAAGGATTATTGAAGCAACTCAAATGGGCCTTATCTATGGGCCTCAATTATGAAAACAAATCTCATCAACTAAAAATTACACACACAAGAATCACAACCCTAGTGAATAAGGGAAGCCGGTTGATGGCAACCAACTCCCACCGGCGACAAACCTCCCCGGCGTGTAACCCGCTGCCTCGGTCGAGCTCGTGATCACCTTGTAACCTTTCCACTTAACCCTACCGGAAGTGGACGCCCCGGCCCCCGTGTTTTGATACTCTCCGTAAGTCAGAGTATTGAGGGCGAAACTCCCACTCCACTCATGCCACCCGGCCGGGTGTATCACGTCCGTTATGGACGACTGCATGATGATGGTCCTAGCATATTCCTTCCAGGGCCGTCCAAGATAAGTAGGAAAACTTTTTTGGACAGACTTCAAGTCCGAAGTCGCCCCAATCCTACTTTTTTGTATCACTATGCCCGTGTTCTGGTTCGGGTCGGTTCGGCCGTGGGCCGTGACCATGTTCTTTTGACCAGAATTAGGGCGACGGGCGTGGATGTCGCAGTCTTGGAGCACTGAGGCGGCGTTACCAAAGATGAAGTCGACCGTGCCAGCTATGTAGCAGTTTATAAAGAAATTTCGATTGGAGTGGACGTAAAGCGTGTCTTGATAGGCTAGAATGTCGCATTTGTAGAATGCGGATAGATCCGACCCGACCCGAAGCGCGACGGCTTGGTGCTTGGAGGGCCCGGCCGTGTTTTGGAAAGTGATGTCTCGGGCTAAGAACTTTTCTCCTACTACAGCTGCAAACCAACATTTGAGATGCCATGTTATTTCATTAAAAAAGTGGATGCAACTAGTAAGTACTTTATAAAGCAATAGTACCATTAACGAAACCATCAAAAGTGGTTGATATGTGATAGTTTGAGTTGATAGATGACTAAATATTAGACTTTGTGATTTTATGTAACCTATTGCAAATCTAGTGACTAAACAATTGCAACCACTATTTACCGATAGTGATTGCCAATTTTTTTTTAAAGAAAATTTAGTAAAAATACATACTATAAGAAAGCAGTCAAATAATTTGTGTCGGTGAATTAGGTGTCGGCCCGGGTTTTAAGTGTCAATTAAAGCATAATTAAAGGAGGGAAGTAAGCGAAGAACGTGCTAACTTATGAATCATCACATCAATAAAATGAAACACTTCAATGCTATCAAATCCCGCTTTAAGAGACTCTATATAATCCAAATTTTGTACTTAAAATAATGAAACAAGAATTTCTTTTAATTTATTTCGATGATAGAAATTTTTGCATAAAAACATAAATACCGTACTTAACAATATTAATAAATATAGTAATTTTTTTAGGGGTTTGAGCCTCTCGTTGTCAGTCACTCTATGCAAATATGTGTACGAATAAGAAATACTAGTATATTGTATATATAACAATGTATCAACATAACGCCAATACAATGTTAACACAGTGTAAAATTTCAAGATTTTGAACTCAACACAATGTCAACACGGTATCGACCGTTGACATTGTGTTAATATTTTCTATTGCTATTATTTTGCAAACATTTAACATTTTTTAATGATCCAGATCATAGTTTAGAACTTGTACAATATTTAGAGTTTGAATTTGATTAATTGCCAATAAAGCTAAAGAAAAAATAAAATTTAATAGTTCTGTAGTACTCGTACATTTTTTATCATATCCATATCTATATTTTCTATAATGCTAGACAGCCATGCACGCATGCACACAGTTTTCCATACATATAAAGAATTCAATATATGTGGGCGCACATGGTCAAATATTTGCATGCAAATATACCGTGAAAAATTACTATCTTATTTATATTCCTAATATAGTCTATGTAGATGTAGCATCCACGTCATGATTTATTTTATAGAAATTGGTCAGTCACTCAGTTGCATGACAATTGACAAGTTGACTAATTATCTTTGTTTTCATCAATAGCATAACTTTACAACTGGGCGATCGAATAAATATCAGGGAATAAAAATTATTCATTTAATTATTATGTATTGCTTTTTCAAATAATGTAAAAGGGAATAAGCATAATCCATTTAATTATTCTGTAGCTTTATTTTCAAATATTCTGGTTTATAAATTCTTCAGGAATTAAGAGTGCCTTTAATAATTAAACTATCTTTATATCTTTTCTTGTGGAGAATATTGTTTCCCCTACGACAAAGCGATTAAACTATCGAACTTATGCTTAGAGAATTATTAGTATTAAAATTCTACTAATATTTTTTAGCCACTAAGTATAATTATAAGATTATTATTAGTAGTAATACATTGGGACCCAATTCTAGAAATATGGAAGGCTTCTAAGAAACGTAAGTAATTCCTTATATCTCTTCTTTGCTATATTATCTAAAAGGACAGACACTAAAAACAAAAGAATTCATATGAACCCACCCCCACTAACTACAACCCATCCCTAGTCTCTACTTTGTTCTACTCTAGTCACTTTCGACACCTAGTGATCACACACACACATTCAACTTTTGTCAATATTTTCTTAAATCAGATCACTTAATTACATGCAACAAAATTGAATTTGTATTAGTATTGCACAATGTGAAGATGATAATGTCCTACAATTGATTTAACTATTGATACGAGATCTAATTCTAGTATCTTCCACATACCATATATAGGAAAATTCCATGTAGCTAGATAAAAAAATGTGAAAATATATAGGAAAATACCATATTACGACTCTTAATTATTTTGATGTATATAACACTTTTACACGAAATTTATCATATAATTATCAAAATTTTATTGTATTAAAGTGAGAATGACTACTATTTCCGTATTTTTGTTAAAATAGCTAGAGAACTTATTTCTCTATTTTGAAAATTAGGCATATTTTACTTTTCATTTATTTACATATGGTTTACTATATAACTATGAATAAGAAAGTTGAAAAGGCAAGATGCAAGAAAAATTCAATTTTAGTGGAAATATGAGTATGCATGCACAAACAAAACATAAAAAACAAAACACAAAACACAAGTAATAGACGAAAAAGCAAGAACCGTAACTCACCAACTGTAGCGGAGTTAAACGTGGTGCTTCCGTCGACGACGTTCTTGCTGGCGGTAATGATGGTGGTGGTCCGCCCATCTCCGACGAACATTATGTTCGTCTTCTTCTTTGGCACCTCCACGTTCTCCCGGTAAACCCCCGCCTTTATCCTAATCACGTACCTCTTGCTGCTCTTCTCCGGCGCCGCCGCCACCGCCGCCGCCACCGTCTTGTAGTTTCCGCTCCCGTCCGCCGCCACCACCACGTTCGGCGTCACGGAGGAGGACTGCAGCAGCCGCCTGTCCCCCGCCGACAGCCACTCCGGCCAGCCCCCATCCGTGGCCGTGAGCTTCCTCCCGCCGTTGAGCTTCCTCTCCTCCTCCGCATCCTTCTTCGTCATGTTGGTGAGCATCGCGAGCGAGTTGCTGCAGAGCTGCTCGACGCGAACAACCTGCCCTCCTATAAAGACTTCTCGTACGTGCCTGTCGGCCTTGTTGTACGAGAAGCCGTCAAGGCAGGTTTCCTAAATTACAAAAAAAGAAAAAAGAAAAACTTGTGTGAAATCGTCTCGTATATTAATATTACAGAATTAGTTTCAAAATGTAAATTTTTTAGTTAGCTCCATTTTTTTTAACTACATTTTTTTATTTAATCGTGTAAAGATGAAAAAGGAAAGTTACGTCAATTAGTCATGGATATAGTATAATTATTAATACCCCGTTGTTTTGATAGCAAGACTTGAAACAAGACACCAAAATAATTTGAATAGTAACTAGTGATAGAGCGGTTAATGACTTTTTACGTACGAGTTTATTATAGCATGATTTTTAAATTTAATGTTGCAATTACAAAAAATTTACCTGATTGGTAATTGCGGAGGAGAGTAAGGTTTTGAGGTCGTCGGCGTGCGCCTCAATCGACTTCTTAAACGGGTACTCGTCGAGCTCCTTGACGGCGGTCTCGAGCTCATCGAGTGTCTCATCCAGCGTCTCAAGGCAGTCATTTAGCGCCCCCTTCTCCCGCTTCGTGAAGTTGCCCTTGTCGTCGGCGAGCACCTTTCCGATGGAGGCGTAGTTCCGCTTCACGGCGGCGATCGTCACGTTCAGCGACAAAGTGATGATGTCTTTGGGGGATTTCACCTTCTTGCCGCCGTCGAGAGAGCCGGCGATGGCAGAGTAGCAGAGCTCAGGGTACAATGTGCTGCTGCAGGATGATCGAGCGATGGCGTGAGCGCCGGAGATTTTGAGGGAGGCGCTGTCGCCGTCGCCGGAGGAGCTCTGGCGTCGGGATTTTACTCCGGCGGAGACGCCGATCACGGCGGCGACCAGGACGGTTGTGGCGAGGAGAGACAGGAGGAGTTTTTTTCGGGTGGTTTTGTCGCCGGAAAATGATCTTCCGGCGAAGAATTGGCGGAGGCGGGACATTTTTTTCAATTGGTTGAGATTTTGCTGAGGGATAGAATGTGTGTACCTTCCATTTATAATGTATAAAAAATGTTTATTTTTATATGCTTATAAATTTTAGATTTTATATCTGAGTGTCATTTAAAGAGACGAATTTCATGAGTAAAATTAATATGGTTGAATACAGATTTTTTTTATTATTAAATACTCCAATGAGTATTTCTAAATATCATATTTAACGTATAAATGTCACTCCCTTCATCCCTCAATAATTATTCATTTTGATTTCGACACGAGTTTTAAGAAATATAAAGAAAAATGGGTTGAAAAAGTTAGTGGAACGTAGATCCCATTTTTATATATTAGTTTTATAATAAAATGTGGATAAAAATGAGTTAATAGAATGCGTGATCTACATACCATTTATATATGATAAAAGTGAAAATTGATAATTAATGGGGAATTACAAAAATGGATAATAGAGATTGAGGAGTCCTAAACGGTACTCATAGAATGTAGATTAAAGGCGGGATAAAGCTCATCAGCTCATCAACTTTATCAATTGAAACACGCAATATTGAATTGATTGTGGCTGCTATGGATTCTTTTCATTTTCCTTTTTTTGAAAGAAAAAGAGAAGAAAAATACTTTTCAAACTTTGGTTAAAAATATCTCGTTTTTATTTAAATGTTTCAGAACTTTTTTTAATAATAATTTAGGTTGTGGGAGTATTATGCAAGTGTGCAGGGATTATTTGATGCATTAGAGTTGCATAGATTTAAGGTTTGCCTCTAATTATTATCAACCACATTTGATACTGAATATAAGTTTGAATTCAAATATTTAATCTTCGACCGCACAAAAAGTTGTACTAGTTGTTTGTCGAGAAAGTTTAATTTATATGAGTAACATTTTTGTAATTTTTTCCTTGATAAATAATGAGTATTTCTATTTTTCTAATATATAAGAGTAACATGATAATGTCTAAAATATTAATATAGTTTAAATTCTTTGAATATATGGAAAAAGCCTACCAATTTAACAATGTCTACATGCATATTTGTGTAGTTCATTGGGGCTGCTAGCGATTCTTTAACTTTTTTCATAAAAGAAAAAGGAAAGAAATTAAAATACTTAACAAGTTCAACTTCGTCAAAATATCTCTCTCTGTCATCACAATATTTCATAACCTTTTTCAATAC
>JAOWBI010007956.1:0-17518 GCA_028566235.1 Salvia elegans | reverse complement strand
AAGTATTACTACTGATTTTGCCCCTTGTTTGAAGTACTGATTTTGTTCCTGTTACATGTAGGACAAAGATGAAAGTTCGAAAAGTTTACAGGATGGACTTCCAGTAGTTTCTTTCTCTCTTGGGGACACAGCTGAATTTCTGTTTGGGGACGAGAGGGATGTCGACAAGGCAGATAAAGTTGAATTGAAATCAGGGGATGTGTTGGTTTTTGGTGGCGAATCTAGGCACATTTTTCATGGAGTTAGTAACATTTTAGCGGACACTGCTCCGAGATATCTTATGGATGAAACGCTTCTAAAACCCGGCCGTTTGAATCTCACATTCAGAGAGTACTGATGTGTACATTCAGAAGGATCAAACACGCACGCGCGAGTTGGCTGGCATTGTGACTTTAAGGTGACACAACTCTGGGACGTTGAGCAAGGCCATATCAGATGCACTGAAAGAGAAGGGATAAATTCCTGCAAGATTTGTATGTATCGATTTGATCACCTTCTCTAACAACATCAACTCGTGCTTCTGGGATTAACGGGTACGTCTTCACAGTCGCTATAGATGCATTAATACAAAGTGACAATGCCTGCTAGAGTGACATTGCTGTTCAGTTCTTGAGAAGAAGCCTGTCCTGTGATATTGCAAGTCAGAGAAAGAGTGATGAGAAGAGGGTGGGAATTGTCAGTGTGTTTTAGTGTGTTTGGAGTGTGTTATTGCCTCTGCCTTTTGCTTAAATTAAGATATAGTATCATTTTAAATTATGAACTGTTTTTTTTTTAAATTATGGAGGGAGTAGTATTTATTAAAATCCAGACTATCATATTGCATCAGATATATCTTTCGTCCATTTTTAGCCTCTTGAATCTTAATGCAGCTCGTTGAAAACAACGTTATTTATTGAATAAAATAAAATTGGCGTCGTTCTAAGGCAAAATATAATAAAATGCAAAAAATCAGACACCAAGAATCTCAATATATACCTATGAATAAAAAGGTTATTAGTTAGTCATTGAAAATCAACTCTTTGCTTTGATTAAAATGGTGATTGTAGATCTAATTTGATAAGCCAATTTAAACAACTTTTTTGCACTTTTGATTTGGTTCTTCATTAGTTGGATGAATATGAAGCCAGCCAATGGTTGGTGGGTGGCCAGCCTGTGAGCTTTTGTTGGTAAATTTCATTTTCTATCATCATTTTTACTTCTCTTTTTGGCAGCCAAACTCCGATACCCACTCTTTTGAAGACATAATCCACTTTACCAAAAATAAAAAGAATAAATAAAATAAATTAGATCTCACATTTTCAAGCAAACTCCACCCAACCAAATAATATTTTTCTGGTGATCTTGGTGGAGTGTGTGGTATATAAATGCATATTCAAGATTAAAACATTGCTTAACTCAATCAAAAGTTCTTTGCTCTTGAGTATATATGTCATAGTTATGTCACATGTTACATTATTACATTTTTTAAGAATTGTGTTGAGATATACTAGCTTTGATAACTATAAAAATTTCTTCATGGTTGAATCGAAATGTGCAGCAGTACATAGAATGTGGCTGAATGAAGGTGGAGAAGCAGGGCACATGCCCGATTTTCACCTCATGTTTTCTTTGAAAATCCGGCGTGTGCCCTGTCCCTCCATCTTCTTCCCTCGTTCTGATAAATTTAGAATGTTGGAAGAAAAAAAAGGTAAACTTTCTTGACTTCTTTATTTTTTCCTCCTACAAATTAAATAATGGCATTTGCAATGTACTCCTCAATGAATTTTCAGACAATTAGATCAACCTAGTTTAAGCCAAAAATGGAATGAAAAACATGATGTCTTTTTCTATTTTTTTTTTCTTAACATTCTAATGCACATTTTTGACATGTCAAGCAAATGCCATGGCTTCTGTCTCTGCTCTAACCAAGTTGGCATAGATGCCATCCAGGTTGGCAGCCAGCAGGGTTTCGTGGTCGCCATATTCGGCCACGGAGCCGTCGCGTATGACGGCTATGAAGTCCGCCTCCCTGATCGTGGAGAGGCGGTGGGCCACCACGACGGTTGTGGCTCGCCTTGAGGCCTTCTTTAGTGCGTTCTGGATGTGCCTCTCCGATTCTAAGTCCAGTGCGCTGCTAGCCTCGTCCAGCAGCAGCACCCTCGCCTTCTTTAGCACGGCTCGCGCTATCGCGATCCGCTGCTTCTGCCCGCCCGATAGCTGCACACCACTCTGCCCAACCTACAATTTACAAAAACACAACATAAGACACAAATTCATGTCTAGGTAGGTTGTAGAGCTGTCAAAATCACTGGGCCTAGACCGGGCTTCGGGCCGGGTTAACAAAGAAGATTAGATATTTTTTTTGTTACCTCAGTTTCATATCCTTGAGGCAGGCTACATATGAACTTGTGAATGTAGGCCTCCTTCGCCGCCTCCTCGATCTCCGACCACGATGCGTTCGGATCCCCGAACGCGATGTTCTCGCGGATGCTCCCGGCAAAGAGCGATGGCTCTTGGCCGACCAGAGCCACCTGCCTTCTCAACCAGTTGAGATCAAACTCCCTCAAATCAAAACCTCCCATCAAAACTCTCCCTCTTTTAGGATCATAAAATCTCTGTATTAGCCACACAACCGTTGATTTCCCTGATCCACTCCCTCCCACCAACGCCACCATCTTCCCTGCCCTAATCTTGAGGCTGAAATTGTTCAACACGGCCACATTCAGCCTCGTTGGGTAAGCGAACGTCACCTTCTTGAGCTCGAGGTCCACTGATTTTGCACCCTCAAGCCTCCTGCCCCGCCTGCCCTCGCTGCTAATGCAAGGCTTGCGGCGCAGGATCCTAAAAATGGCCGGTATGGCCGTCACGGCCATAGAAGTGTCGGGCGCCAGCCCGGCCAGCTGCCCGACCGAGAACGAGCTGAGCACAAGAATCAAGAAAATCTTGTACACAACCCCAAAGTTGGTGTAACCCTTCTTCACAAGAAACGCGCCGAAATACAGAATTAACGTGTACGCACCGTACATTGCGCCCTGGGAGAACCCCAGGACGGACCCCATGATCTGGGACCGCCTCACAGAGGTCCGCCTGGGCTCCCCCAGGGCCCGGTCAAAGGACTGGACGACGCTCTCTTGGGTCCCGAATGTCGCCACGGTCCTTATACTAGACACGGCCCCTGCGGCAATAGTGCTAGCTTTCTCATAGGCCGCGTTATCCAACCTCGGCCCGATGTTGACGATCAGATTCAAGTAGCTCGCCCCGAGCGTCAGGGGAGTGACGGCCAGCGCCATGAGCGACAGCCGCCACTCCAAACGGGCCGAGATCCCTAACCCGACCCCCGCCGAGCTCAGGCCCATCAACAAAACAGAGATCCTATCACCAAGAACTGATCTGAAGCTAACACAATCAATAGACAGCTTTGACACAAGAATCCCACCGGAATTATCGGGTGCGTCGAACCAGCCGGGCTCCTGCCTCAGCATCGCCCGGAATAACGACTCCCGGACGCGCCTAGTCAGCCTCGTCCCGGCCCAGCCGCAGAACCCCTGCTGCCCAATCATGGTCAAGGTGCACCCAAATCCCAAACCAACCAACACCAAACATAGCCTGTTAATCTCCTCTTTCAAATCATCCACATCATCAAAGTACACCCTAAGAGCCTCACCCAAAATAAATGGAAAAATAGACAAAATTGCCCCTGCAAACATACCTAAAATCAAACCAAGAATCAACACACCTCCTTCTGGCCTTTGCAAACTCCAAACCTCCCCTAACCTATAACTATCCTCCCTCTCTTCATTTCCCATCTCCACATTCATAGATTTCTCCACATTGCTCATCTCTCCACCCCCGGTCGGCCTCTCCCCCTCCGCCACATCCACACCCCTCGCCTCCCCGGCCCGCTGCACCACGGGGTGTCCCTGCGACACCCCGTGGGACGCCATCTTGACGAGATCAAAATACGCGCCTCCCTTCTCCATTAGCCCCCGGTGATCACCGCTCTCCACGGCCGTGCCACGGTCAATCACCACGATCGTGTGGGCGCTCCTGACCGTGGCCAGCCTGTGAGCGATGATCACGGTGGTCCTCCCACCCGAGATCTTGTCAATGGCCTTCTGGACCACCACCTCCGACTCCGCGTCCAGCGCGCTCGTCGCCTCGTCCAGGAGCAGGATCCGCGGGTCCTTGATCATGGCGCGGGCCAGCGCTATGCGCTGCTTCTGCCCGCCCGAGAGCTGGGTCCCGCGGTCCCCGACCTCGGTGTCGTAGCCCTGGGGCAGGCCGGAGATGAAGGAGTGGGCGTTGGAGGCGACGCAGGCGGCGACTGCCTCTTTCTTGGTTGCGTTCTCTTTTCCGATCATCACGTTTTCGAGGATTGTGGTTGCGAAGAGAACCGGCTCCTGACCCACCATGCCTATCTGATTCCTCAGCCACTTCACCTGCAGAGTCCTCAAATCGTAGCCGTCGATGTTGATAAACCCTGAAGTTAGTTTTATTAGTTAGCTTGTGAACAATGTCACCATCTTTAACAATACAATCTTTTAACTCATCCAAAATCTATTAAATCGAAATTCAATTAAAAATGACTACTTTAACTAAAATAACCGAATTCGATTTTCAGTTATTTTAGTTAAAATATTTAATTTTGCTCACTACTACTCGTTAGCTTATGAACAAAACGGTACATCAAAAACTCACCTTGTGTTGGATCATAGAACCTCTCTATAAGAGCAAAAACAGTCGATTTCCCACCACCACTCGCTCCGACGAGTGCCAGAGTCTTCGATGGCGGGATGACGAGATCCAAAGCTTGAAGAATCGGGATGGTGGGGCGCGATGGATAAGCGAAGGATACGCCTCTGAACTCGATTCTACCGCGCATGCTCGACGGCTTCCTCCCCTCAGAGCTATAAGGATCGATCTCGGGAACTCTCTCTATCACTTCGAACACTCTGCTCGCGGCCACGGTTCCTTGCGAGAACTGCGCGAAGTATGATAAGGCCAATGCTAGGCCTCTGCAATCAATCAAGGGAAGAAGTTTATGATCTATGTGAAAAACTAGTAATTTTGATTAGTGTGTATTTTCGTAATTACCTTTATGTATTTTGCATCTATTTTGAGATAAAAACAATAATAAATCACCGTATAACCCCTATTTAATAGTGACAATTTTCATTTTGAAATATTTTTTTTGTAATCACAATAATGTACATTTATAAAGGTTTAACATTATTTGGTGGATTATAAAGGCCAAATTAAACGCAAAAAGGGCGGGAAAATACTATACCTTCCACCGACGTTGACACCGAAAAAACAGGCAATGGCGGAGCCACCGGAGAGATCCCCATTTGCAACTAAAATGGAGCCGTACCAAAAGGCAAGAGCCCAAGTGGCATACGTGACGAGATAAATCACCCCCATCCCGGCCCCCTTCGCGAACCCGAGCTTCGCCCCGAGAGGCACCGATCTCTCGAGAAGCTCGCCGTATTTTCCCGCCAATATTTCCTCTGCTGCAAAGGAAATCACAGTCCTGATAGAGCTTATGGCTTGTTCCGCAATGCTCCCGGCCTTTCTGTACGAACCCTTTTGCACATAAAATAAGGAGTTATTCAAGGGGAGATGATCCAAACAAGAATGCATCTAAATCCAAAAATCATTTTTAGATTATTTTAGGTTGTCCTTTATTATTATGACTAAAAAATAAACTAACGATGACTAAAAAACAAAACTTTTATTAGGGGGTGCTTAGGCCCCCTCAACTCTAAAGCTACAAAATGTACCTCCTCCTTGGCCGTTAAGCCGCCGTAGATGGCCTTATACGCAATGCCACAGAACATAGTTAACGGCGTCACTGCGAAAACGGCTAGAGACACCTTCCACGAGCTCTTGAATCCAACGGCATATCCACAAAAGAATGTAAAAACGTGATGCACAAAATGCGCCATCTGCAACACAAATACAAAACACGATTATTTGGCTTATTAATTATACACAACAACTGATTCCATCACTATTTGAATGAGACAACCTTTTCGGACATGACTTCTTGAATTTGTGCAACATCACTAGAGATTCCGTGCATTATGTCGCTGGTGGTTATCTCTGTGTCGAAAAACGCCACGTTCTGCCTTAGGACAGCTCTCAGATACTCGGTTCTGATCCGGTGGGCTGACCTCTCGCCGACCAGCCTCCAGCACGCGATCTCTACCATGGATCAAAGATTGTTTTCAGTCGCACGAAAATGCGTTCGTTGGTACAAACGAAAAAAAAAACTAATTTTACACTCGTGCGATGACCTACCTAAGTAAGCTCCCACCATAACTATGGCTGCAAGTCCAGTCATGTATAGACATATCTGAAAAATTATGAACATTAGTAACTTATTCAGCGTAGTAAAAAAACAATAAGCAAACTGTACGCAAATTTTACTTCTTAATCAACTCTAAATTTTTCAATGAAATTTTACTATTTTGGAATTTTCCATGAGTATATTTTTAATTGGTCAATTACTCAAATTTTTGGAATAAAATCCAAAGGTATTAGAATGAAATGTACTCTCATGCCAAATTTTCGAAAATCAAAAGTTCGTATATTTATAGACAACATTAACAGATAAAGAAGATACATACAGTGTCCACTTCCTCCATCATCTTATCCTTATCAGATCCTCCAAGGGCAAGCTTGTTCACAAATTTCCCAAAAAGCAAAGAATAAAAAGGCAAAGATCCTCCATTGATGAAAGCTCCCAAACTTCCAAACAATATCAACACAAAATCGAGCACCATCGCGTACCTAAACAAACCAAACAGCCCAACCGATCTCCGCGCCACAGCCTCATACTCTTCGTCTTCATCCTCGTCATCACCCTCACCCTCGTCGTGATAATCAACGACAATTGGCATGGAGTGGCCCCTACCGCCTTCCAAGTCACCACTCCCAACTTTATGATGATCATGATCATGATCATGATCGCGATGGTCATGGTCATGATCATGATCATTCCTATCCATGTAAGCATGGGAAACAGAGAACCATCGCTGGTCTTGTTCGTGTTCGTGTTTGTGATTGAGGTCGCGATATGTCTTGATCAGGCGCATCTGGCGGTCCATATCGCCAGGCAACTGGTCAAGACTCGCGGTGTCATCCACTAAACTTCTCCCACTCCCTTCATTAATTGCCACCATTGGGCCGGCCTGGGCCGGCCCAATGTAACTCTGCAGCTCCAGCCTCTGCGGCCGGGGCTGCGGCGTAAGATCATATCCGGATCCCGAGAAATCATGACTCGGGATCCCACCATAAGTACGCGACATAAAGTAGTCGTTAGCCGATCTTCTGAAGATCCTGCTACGCGGAGTAGCAGATGAGCTCGTGGCCCAGGGTCCGAATGCAGCAGCGCCAAGGCCCCGATTCTCGTGCCAGCCAGAGGGCTCGAACTGCCACGAGAGCTCCCCTTGCCACGACCGGTCGCCGTCCGTGGCAAAGGGGGAGGCCGGGGTCGGGTTGGCCACCCTCCCGGCCACCCCTAGGTGGGGGAAGACGTAGGAGCTCGAGGTCGAGAATGAGGAGGTGGAGACGTACTCGGACCTCACCGGGGTAGTGTGCCTCCGCCTCCCGCGGCGGAAGGCCGGGGAATTCTCGGCCTCTAGCGAGTGATCGGCCATGATCTTCGACGTAATCTATGCCTTTCTTTTTTGTTTGATTGATGAGTTAAGAAGATATATTGACGAATCAAGTATATTCCGAATTTAGCAAAATTGGGGAAATCGTCACCCTTTTTTTCTTGGAGAATTCAGATGCTAGCTGCAGTTTTGAGACACCTGCAGCAATGCATTGGATTTAGCTAAATGTTTTTTTTAGGTTCTTGTTTAATTTAATTAGAAACCGATGCTTCGATTATTTGTTGTAACAATGTGTTCGATTAAGACAATAGTAAATAGTAAATTGGATTGAAGATTAATTTTGGTATTAGTTGTGACAAGCCGGCTTTGTATTTTTCTTGATATTTGACTATGGACGCCGGCTCGATTTTTGTGAATTTTTGTAGTTTAAAAGTACTCCCTATTTTGGATGTTTGTATTATCTTGGTCAAAGGAGTCTTCTTGGGACGATCTCGACATCATAAAAAGCAAAAAGTAAAAAATATTATTGAATTGGATCTCATATATGACTTTGTTCGTGAAAAATAGGCTTAGTTTTCTTAGTTTATTAATTTTGAATTAAAATCTATAGTGTTAATAATTAAGACTACTTTTTTAAGATGGATGTGAAAATATTGACGGAGTCACTATGCTCATAGTGGGGCATGCCTCCACCAATGGAAATTTTTTTAATTAATAAAATCTTTAAAAATATTATTATTAAATCAGATATATTAATAACTTGTCTGATATATGATCTACATTATTAAGTATACATAAGAACATTAAAGTATATTATTATTTGAACTAATGCTGAATCTGTCGAAGTTGTCATCACCAAAAAAACAGAGATTAAACATCTTTCCATGTTCCTATGAAACGCCAAATGGCACGTAAACTGGAAGGAAAAATTGAATTGAAAATTTGAAATTGAACATAAACCGACACTTAATTAATTACTAATCTTTACAATGACTAAGTAAGAGGATATGTGTGATGCTCATAAATGTATTAGATTTAAATAACTAATACACATAAAAAAGATCAATTTCAATAAGCATACATATTTATAATAATAATAATAATAATAATAATAATAATAATAATAATAATAATAATAATAATAATAATAATAATAATAATATTATTATTATTATTATTATTATTATTATTATTATTATTATTATTATTATTATTATTATTATTATTATTATTATAAATATGTATGCTTATTGAAATTGATCTTTTTTATGTGTATTAGTTATTTAAATCTAATACATTTATGAGCATCACACATATCCTCTTACTTAGTCATTGTAAAGATTAGTAATTAATTAAGTGTCGGTTTATGTTCAATTTCAAATTTTCAATTCAATTTTTCCTTCCAGTTTACGTGCCATTTGGCGTTTCATAGGAACATGGAAAGATGTTTAATCTCTGTTTTTTTGGTGATGACAACTTCGACAGATTCAGCATTAGTTCAAATAATAATATACTTTAATGTTCTTATGTATACTTAATAATGTAGATCATATATCAGACAAGTTATTAATATATCTGATTTAATAATAATATTTTTAAAGATTTTATTAATTAAAAAAATTTCCATTGGTGGAGGCATGCCCCACTATGAGCATAGTGACTCCGTCAATATTTTCACATCCATCTTAAAAAAGTAGTCTTAATTATTAACACTATAGATTTTAATTCAAAATTAATAAACTAAGAAAACTAAGCCTATTTTTCACGAACAAAGTCATATATGAGATCCAATTCAATAATATTTTTTACTTTTTGCTTTTTATGATGTCGAGATCGTCCCAAGAAGACTCCTTTGACCAAGATAATACAAACATCCAAAATAGGGAGTACTTTTAAACTACAAAAATTCACAAAAATCGAGCCGGCGTCCATAGTCAAATATCAAGAAAAATACAAAGCCGGCTTGTCACAACTAATACCAAAATTAATCTTCAATCCAATTTACTATTTACTATTGTCTTAATCGAACACATTGTTACAACAAATAATCGAAGCATCGGTTTCTAATTAAATTAAACAAGAACCTAAAAAAAACATTTAGCTAAATCCAATGCATTGCTGCAGGTGTCTCAAAACTGCAGCTAGCATCTGAATTCTCCAAGAAAAAAAGGGTGACGATTTCCCCAATTTTGCTAAATTCGGAATATACTTGATTCGTCAATATATCTTCTTAACTCATCAATCAAACAAAAAAGAAAGGCATAGATTACGTCGAAGATCATGGCCGATCACTCGCTAGAGGCCGAGAATTCCCCGGCCTTCCGCCGCGGGAGGCGGAGGCACACTACCCCGGTGAGGTCCGAGTACGTCTCCACCTCCTCATTCTCGACCTCGAGCTCCTACGTCTTCCCCCACCTAGGGGTGGCCGGGAGGGTGGCCAACCCGACCCCGGCCTCCCCCTTTGCCACGGACGGCGACCGGTCGTGGCAAGGGGAGCTCTCGTGGCAGTTCGAGCCCTCTGGCTGGCACGAGAATCGGGGCCTTGGCGCTGCTGCATTCGGACCCTGGGCCACGAGCTCATCTGCTACTCCGCGTAGCAGGATCTTCAGAAGATCGGCTAACGACTACTTTATGTCGCGTACTTATGGTGGGATCCCGAGTCATGATTTCTCGGGATCCGGATATGATCTTACGCCGCAGCCCCGGCCGCAGAGGCTGGAGCTGCAGAGTTACATTGGGCCGGCCCAGGCCGGCCCAATGGTGGCAATTAATGAAGGGAGTGGGAGAAGTTTAGTGGATGACACCGCGAGTCTTGACCAGTTGCCTGGCGATATGGACCGCCAGATGCGCCTGATCAAGACATATCGCGACCTCAATCACAAACACGAACACGAACAAGACCAGCGATGGTTCTCTGTTTCCCATGCTTACATGGATAGGAATGATCATGATCATGACCATGACCATCGCGATCATGATCATGATCATGATCATCATAAAGTTGGGAGTGGTGACTTGGAAGGCGGTAGGGGCCACTCCATGCCAATTGTCGTTGATTATCACGACGAGGGTGAGGGTGATGACGAGGATGAAGACGAAGAGTATGAGGCTGTGGCGCGGAGATCGGTTGGGCTGTTTGGTTTGTTTAGGTACGCGATGGTGCTCGATTTTGTGTTGATATTGTTTGGAAGTTTGGGAGCTTTCATCAATGGAGGATCTTTGCCTTTTTATTCTTTGCTTTTTGGGAAATTTGTGAACAAGCTTGCCCTTGGAGGATCTGATAAGGATAAGATGATGGAGGAAGTGGACACTGTATGTATCTTCTTTATCTGTTAATGTTGTCTATAAATATACGAACTTTTGATTTTCGAAAATTTGGCATGAGAGTACATTTCATTCTAATACCTTTGGATTTTATTCCAAAAATTTGAGTAATTGACCAATTAAAAATATACTCATGGAAAATTCCAAAATAGTAAAATTTCATTGAAAAATTTAGAGTTGATTAAGAAGTAAAATTTGCGTACAGTTTGCTTATTGTTTTTTTACTACGCTGAATAAGTTACTAATGTTCATAATTTTTCAGATATGTCTATACATGACTGGACTTGCAGCCATAGTTATGGTGGGAGCTTACTTAGGTAGGTCATCGCACGAGTGTAAAATTAGTTTTTTTTTTCGTTTGTACCAACGAACGCATTTTCGTGCGACTGAAAACAATCTTTGATCCATGGTAGAGATCGCGTGCTGGAGGCTGGTCGGCGAGAGGTCAGCCCACCGGATCAGAACCGAGTATCTGAGAGCTGTCCTAAGGCAGAACGTGGCGTTTTTCGACACAGAGATAACCACCAGCGACATAATGCACGGAATCTCTAGTGATGTTGCACAAATTCAAGAAGTCATGTCCGAAAAGGTTGTCTCATTCAAATAGTGATGGAATCAGTTGTTGTGTATAATTAATAAGCCAAATAATCGTGTTTTGTATTTGTGTTGCAGATGGCGCATTTTGTGCATCACGTTTTTACATTCTTTTGTGGATATGCCGTTGGATTCAAGAGCTCGTGGAAGGTGTCTCTAGCCGTTTTCGCAGTGACGCCGTTAACTATGTTCTGTGGCATTGCGTATAAGGCCATCTACGGCGGCTTAACGGCCAAGGAGGAGGTACATTTTGTAGCTTTAGAGTTGAGGGGGCCTAAGCACCCCCTAATAAAAGTTTTGTTTTTTAGTCATCGTTAGTTTATTTTTTAGTCATAATAATAAAGGACAACCTAAAATAATCTAAAAATGATTTTTGGATTTAGATGCATTCTTGTTTGGATCATCTCCCCTTGAATAACTCCTTATTTTATGTGCAAAAGGGTTCGTACAGAAAGGCCGGGAGCATTGCGGAACAAGCCATAAGCTCTATCAGGACTGTGATTTCCTTTGCAGCAGAGGAAATATTGGCGGGAAAATACGGCGAGCTTCTCGAGAGATCGGTGCCTCTCGGGGCGAAGCTCGGGTTCGCGAAGGGGGCCGGGATGGGGGTGATTTATCTCGTCACGTATGCCACTTGGGCTCTTGCCTTTTGGTACGGCTCCATTTTAGTTGCAAATGGGGATCTCTCCGGTGGCTCCGCCATTGCCTGTTTTTTCGGTGTCAACGTCGGTGGAAGGTATAGTATTTTCCCGCCCTTTTTGCGTTTAATTTGGCCTTTATAATCCACCAAATAATGTTAAACCTTTATAAATGTACATTATTGTGATTACAAAAAAAATATTTCAAAATGAAAATTGTCACTATTAAATAGGGGTTATACGGTGATTTATTATTGTTTTTATCTCAAAATAGATGCAAAATACATAAAGGTAATTACGAAAATACACACTAATCAAAATTACTAGTTTTTCACATAGATCATAAACTTCTTCCCTTGATTGATTGCAGAGGCCTAGCATTGGCCTTATCATACTTCGCGCAGTTCTCGCAAGGAACCGTGGCCGCGAGCAGAGTGTTCGAAGTGATAGAGAGAGTTCCCGAGATCGATCCTTATAGCTCTGAGGGGAGGAAGCCGTCGAGCATGCGCGGTAGAATCGAGTTCAGAGGCGTATCCTTCGCTTATCCATCGCGCCCCACCATCCCGATTCTTCAAGCTTTGGATCTCGTCATCCCGCCATCGAAGACTCTGGCACTCGTCGGAGCGAGTGGTGGTGGGAAATCGACTGTTTTTGCTCTTATAGAGAGGTTCTATGATCCAACACAAGGTGAGTTTTTGATGTACCGTTTTGTTCATAAGCTAACGAGTAGTAGTGAGCAAAATTAAATATTTTAACTAAAATAACTGAAAATCGAATTCGGTTATTTTAGTTAAAGTAGTCATTTTTAATTGAATTTCGATTTAATAGATTTTGGATGAGTTAAAAGATTGTATTGTTAAAGATGGTGACATTGTTCACAAGCTAACTAATAAAACTAACTTCAGGGTTTATCAACATCGACGGCTACGATTTGAGGACTCTGCAGGTGAAGTGGCTGAGGAATCAGATAGGCATGGTGGGTCAGGAGCCGGTTCTCTTCGCAACCACAATCCTCGAAAACGTGATGATCGGAAAAGAGAACGCAACCAAGAAAGAGGCAGTCGCCGCCTGCGTCGCCTCCAACGCCCACTCCTTCATCTCCGGCCTGCCCCAGGGCTACGACACCGAGGTCGGGGACCGCGGGACCCAGCTCTCGGGCGGGCAGAAGCAGCGCATAGCGCTGGCCCGCGCCATGATCAAGGACCCGCGGATCCTGCTCCTGGACGAGGCGACGAGCGCGCTGGACGCGGAGTCGGAGGTGGTGGTCCAGAAGGCCATTGACAAGATCTCGGGTGGGAGGACCACCGTGATCATCGCTCACAGGCTGGCCACGGTCAGGAGCGCCCACACGATCGTGGTGATTGACCGTGGCACGGCCGTGGAGAGCGGTGATCACCGGGGGCTAATGGAGAAGGGAGGCGCGTATTTTGATCTCGTCAAGATGGCGTCCCACGGGGTGTCGCAGGGACACCCCGTGGTGCAGCGGGCCGGGGAGGCGAGGGGTGTGGATGTGGCGGAGGGGGAGAGGCCGACCGGGGGTGGAGAGATGAGCAATGTGGAGAAATCTATGAATGTGGAGATGGGAAATGAAGAGAGGGAGGATAGTTATAGGTTAGGGGAGGTTTGGAGTTTGCAAAGGCCAGAAGGAGGTGTGTTGATTCTTGGTTTGATTTTAGGTATGTTTGCAGGGGCAATTTTGTCTATTTTTCCATTTATTTTGGGTGAGGCTCTTAGGGTGTACTTTGATGATGTGGATGATTTGAAAGAGGAGATTAACAGGCTATGTTTGGTGTTGGTTGGTTTGGGATTTGGGTGCACCTTGACCATGATTGGGCAGCAGGGGTTCTGCGGCTGGGCCGGGACGAGGCTGACTAGGCGCGTCCGGGAGTCGTTATTCCGGGCGATGCTGAGGCAGGAGCCCGGCTGGTTCGACGCACCCGATAATTCCGGTGGGATTCTTGTGTCAAAGCTGTCTATTGATTGTGTTAGCTTCAGATCAGTTCTTGGTGATAGGATCTCTGTTTTGTTGATGGGCCTGAGCTCGGCGGGGGTCGGGTTAGGGATCTCGGCCCGTTTGGAGTGGCGGCTGTCGCTCATGGCGCTGGCCGTCACTCCCCTGACGCTCGGGGCGAGCTACTTGAATCTGATCGTCAACATCGGGCCGAGGTTGGATAACGCGGCCTATGAGAAAGCTAGCACTATTGCCGCAGGGGCCGTGTCTAGTATAAGGACCGTGGCGACATTCGGGACCCAAGAGAGCGTCGTCCAGTCCTTTGACCGGGCCCTGGGGGAGCCCAGGCGGACCTCTGTGAGGCGGTCCCAGATCATGGGGTCCGTCCTGGGGTTCTCCCAGGGCGCAATGTACGGTGCGTACACGTTAATTCTGTATTTCGGCGCGTTTCTTGTGAAGAAGGGTTACACCAACTTTGGGGTTGTGTACAAGATTTTCTTGATTCTTGTGCTCAGCTCGTTCTCGGTCGGGCAGCTGGCCGGGCTGGCGCCCGACACTTCTATGGCCGTGACGGCCATACCGGCCATTTTTAGGATCCTGCGCCGCAAGCCTTGCATTAGCAGCGAGGGCAGGCGGGGCAGGAGGCTTGAGGGTGCAAAATCAGTGGACCTCGAGCTCAAGAAGGTGACGTTCGCTTACCCAACGAGGCTGAATGTGGCCGTGTTGAACAATTTCAGCCTCAAGATTAGGGCAGGGAAGATGGTGGCGTTGGTGGGAGGGAGTGGATCAGGGAAATCAACGGTTGTGTGGCTAATACAGAGATTTTATGATCCTAAAAGAGGGAGAGTTTTGATGGGAGGTTTTGATTTGAGGGAGTTTGATCTCAACTGGTTGAGAAGGCAGGTGGCTCTGGTCGGCCAAGAGCCATCGCTCTTTGCCGGGAGCATCCGCGAGAACATCGCGTTCGGGGATCCGAACGCATCGTGGTCGGAGATCGAGGAGGCGGCGAAGGAGGCCTACATTCACAAGTTCATATGTAGCCTGCCTCAAGGATATGAAACTGAGGTAACAAAAAAAATATCTAATCTTCTTTGTTAACCCGGCCCGAAGCCCGGTCTAGGCCCAGTGATTTTGACAGCTCTACAACCTACCTAGACATGAATTTGTGTCTTATGTTGTGTTTTTGTAAATTGTAGGTTGGGCAGAGTGGTGTGCAGCTATCGGGCGGGCAGAAGCAGCGGATCGCGATAGCGCGAGCCGTGCTAAAGAAGGCGAGGGTGCTGCTGCTGGACGAGGCTAGCAGCGCACTGGACTTAGAATCGGAGAGGCACATCCAGAACGCACTAAAGAAGGCCTCAAGGCGAGCCACAACCGTCGTGGTGGCCCACCGCCTCTCCACGATCAGGGAGGCGGACTTCATAGCCGTCATACGCGACGGCTCCGTGGCCGAATATGGCGACCACGAAACCCTGCTGGCTGCCAACCTGGATGGCATCTATGCCAACTTGGTTAGAGCAGAGACAGAAGCCATGGCATTTGCTTGACATGTCAAAAATGTGCATTAGAATGTTAAGAAAAAAAAAATAGAAAAAGACATCATGTTTTTCATTCCATTTTTGGCTTAAACTAGGTTGATCTAATTGTCTGAAAATTCATTGAGGAGTACATTGCAAATGCCATTATTTAATTTGTAGGAGGAAAAAATAAAGAAGTCAAGAAAGTTTACCTTTTTTTTCTTCCAACATTCTAAATTTATCAGAACGAGGGAAGAAGATGGAGGGACAGGGCACACGCCGGATTTTCAAAGAAAACATGAGGTGAAAATCGGGCATGTGCCCTGCTTCTCCACCTTCATTCAGCCACATTCTATGTACTGCTGCACATTTCGATTCAACCATGAAGAAATTTTTATAGTTATCAAAGCTAGTATATCTCAACACAATTCTTAAAAAATGTAATAATGTAACATGTGACATAACTATGACATATATACTCAAGAGCAAAGAACTTTTGATTGAGTTAAGCAATGTTTTAATCTTGAATATGCATTTATATACCACACACTCCACCAAGATCACCAGAAAAATATTATTTGGTTGGGTGGAGTTTGCTTGAAAATGTGAGATCTAATTTATTTTATTTATTCTTTTTATTTTTGGTAAAGTGGATTATGTCTTCAAAAGAGTGGGTATCGGAGTTTGGCTGCCAAAAAGAGAAGTAAAAATGATGATAGAAAATGAAATTTACCAACAAAAGCTCACAGGCTGGCCACCCACCAACCATTGGCTGGCTTCATATTCATCCAACTAATGAAGAACCAAATCAAAAGTGCAAAAAAGTTGTTTAAATTGGCTTATCAAATTAGATCTACAATCACCATTTTAATCAAAGCAAAGAGTTGATTTTCAATGACTAACTAATAACCTTTTTATTCATAGGTATATATTGAGATTCTTGGTGTCTGATTTTTTGCATTTTATTATATTTTGCCTTAGAACGACGCCAATTTTATTTTATTCAATAAATAACGTTGTTTTCAACGAGCTGCATTAAGATTCAAGAGGCTAAAAATGGACGAAAGATATATCTGATGCAATATGATAGTCTGGATTTTAATAAATACTACTCCCTCCATAATTTAAAAAAAAAACAGTTCATAATTTAAAATGATACTATATCTTAATTTAAGCAAAAGGCAGAGGCAATAACACACTCCAAACACACTAAAACACACTGACAATTCCCACCCTCTTCTCATCACTCTTTCTCTGACTTGCAATATCACAGGACAGGCTTCTTCTCAAGAACTGAACAGCAATGTCACTCTAGCAGGCATTGTCACTTTGTATTAATGCATCTATAGCGACTGTGAAGACGTACCCGTTAATCCCAGAAGCACGAGTTGATGTTGTTAGAGAAGGTGATCAAATCGATACATACAAATCTTGCAGGAATTTATCCCTTCTCTTTCAGTGCATCTGATATGGCCTTGCTCAACGTCCCAGAGTTGTGTCACCTTAAAGTCACAATGCCAGCCAACTCGCGCGTGCGTGTTTGATCCTTCTGAATGTACACATCAGTACTCTCTGAATGTGAGATTCAAACGGCCGGGTTTTAGAAGCGTTTCATCCATAAGATATCTCGGAGCAGTGTCCGCTAAAATGTTACTAACTCCATGAAAAATGTGCCTAGATTCGCCACCAAAAACCAACACATCCCCTGATTTCAATTCAACTTTATCTGCCTTGTCGACATCCCTCTCGTCCCCAAACAGAAATTCAGCTGTGTCCCCAAGAGAGAAAGAAACTACTGGAAGTCCATCCTGTAAACTTTTCGAACTTTCATCTTTGTCCTACATGTAACAGGAACAAAATCAGTACTTCAAACAAGGGGCAAAATCAGTAGTAATACTT